>JAFVLL020040223.1:0-18490 GCA_021397915.2 Tor tambroides | reverse complement strand
ATAGTAAGATTTAATAGATACACATCAGTAAGGTAAACAAACAATAGCACTTTAAGTAAAGTCAACAAAAAGAATTAAGTTAGCACATTTGTTAGATTTTACAGTGTAGGTTATCTGTTGGAACGGCGCGTATGACAGTTTGCGGAAGCTAGAAGTTACGGTTTATAAAGTTTTAAATAAGGATATTTTTCTTACACAAAAGCACCGATTCACTTCAGGAGCCCTTCATTAAACACCAGAGCCGTGTGGAGCACTTTTTATGATGGATGGATGTGCTTTTTTGGGCTTCAAAATCTCGACCCCCATTCACTGCCATTATAAAGCTTGGAAGAGCCAGGGCATTTTTTAATATAACTCCAATTGTATTCATACGAAAGAATAACATCACATACACCTAGGATGGCTTGAGGGTGAGTAAATCATGGGGTAATTTTCATTTTTGGATGAACTATCCCTTTAAGTGGTCTAAATGTATTTATATGTATCGTCTGTGGAAGGTGTAGGACCATAAAATGTTCATCAAATCATTTCCCTTGGTCCGAGGGCTATGATAGGCTGTCCTACCTGCCTGTCGACGCATGTATTTGCATACCTCCGCAAACCCTTTTCACGCAGACATGATACGTCATCAGCACGTGCCATTACGCTAGAATGAAATGTGTTATTATTGTAATATTAAGAGTTTTTTACTGTAATGTTTTCTCACCGGTGAATGAGACATGAGGTAATCTGACAGCGTTGCATTCAACCCTCCACCAGCACCATCTCTCATCGTGCCACTGGTTAGCCTCTGGTCTGCCTGTGAACATTCATGTGTTTTGGAGGAGGCGTGGCTTTGGAGAGTGATTTGCAGGGAGGGTGGGATCTTATGCTTTCAAAGCTAGCTTTCTATTGCTAGCCACTCTGAAATCGCCTGCACTACCTTTAATACTATTTGTTTCTTTTAACATACATTGAACTTGCCATGCATGGAAATGGCAATAAAAACATACAAACAAACAATAACTTATTCTACTAACCATAACAGTCTACTAATACTCTAATCAGAGATTTACCCAACATGTAGCTGCAAAGTTACTGCATAACAATGTGTTTTGTGGACTGAAAAGGAAAGAGGGGGTATTTTGGTTCAGCATAATTTCTAGTAAGGGCTCTCTGGCTCATATTTTAGAGGATAATGCATATAAAAATTTATGAGTACTATTGTTTGCCTACTGAGACAAAAACACTCCAATTTAATGGCTCGTTTAAGCTGCTGTACTGTAAGTGATGTTACTAACTTCCACCAAGCTGGATCAGACCGCCATCCTCATTCCTAGAACTACATGTCCAAACGCTGTCAGCAAATGGACAAAATGATTGACAGGCCGAGAGCTGTCTACAAGTCTTCTGATTGGCTAACACTCACGACTGCTGTCAGAGAGACGCGTGTGATTTCCCAGGACATCTATTTCAGTCATATAGAGGACCCAAAATGTATTTTGATACTTGAGTTACACTTAAAATTGTATGAGTGTCATTCCATTAGATGATTAAATATAAAAGCAAGCAGAATCTGCGCTCAAATGCTGCAGGAGCTTTTGACTTAGTCGTTTTGCCCAGTGTCTTTTAATCAGGTGATTTTTGGTGATTTTTAGTGCATATGTTACCCTGGACCACAAAACCAGCCTTAAGTCATATATTTGTAGCAATAGCCAACAATACATTGTGTGCGGTCAAAATTATCAAAAAAAAATTTATGCCAAAAATCATTAGGATATTAAAGAAAGATCATGTTCCATGAAGATATTTTGTAAATTTCCTACTGTAAATATATCAAAACTTCATTTTTGATTAGTAATATGTGTTGCTAAGAACTTAATTTTGACAATTTTAAAGGCGATTTTCTCAATAGTTTATTTTATTTTTTTTTGCACGCTTAGATTCCAGATTTTCAACTAGTTGTATCTCAGCCAAATATTGTCCTATCCTAACAAACCATACATCAATGGAAAGCTTATTTATTCAGTTTATTTGTATAACTGACATTTATAACTGGTTTTGTGGTCCAGGGTCACATATATGATGTTCACACAGCAGAGTAACCATATATGTAGTTCATCACGGTAACTGTGAACATCATCTACTAACATCTGACAGCTTGATAGTACCTTTTGTCTCAAATTCAGTAAAAGAATCATTTTATAAACTTGGTGACATCTGGGTAACTCATATGTTACTATAAACATTTTTCTAAAAAAAAAAAAAAAAAAAAGTATTTAATTATTCGATTTATATTAAATAAACTTAAAATTAAACTTTAATTTAATTTTGTTAAATGCTGTGCTTAAAAAATGTATGCTATTTCTTTAAAATAAATGCCACTAGGTTTGATATTTTATCTAATGCAGTGACATTCAGTCATTTTAAATGCGTCTTAAGCATCCAAATATTCTGTGGGGCCGCTATCTATCAGGTAGGGATATTTTATGTGTGGGATTAAAAAAATTGCTTACAGGAGCTTTAAGCTCTCCAGTAATTTGATACCAGCAGCTCCCATGAATACGACAGAAACTAAACGTGGTGCAGAGCAGCGATATGGCGCTCCTGAGCTGACTAATATAAACATGAGTGTGTGGGATTCCAGATGATGTCATGACAAAACAATCTAACACACACACACACACACACCAAACAACCATAGTTTATTTTTAGCCTTTTAAAGACATTGTGACAGTGAGTCTTTGTGAAAGTCTGGAAACTCTTTTTTGGAGTGATTTTGAAGAATTACAGCAACACACACATGGTTTTTTTGTGTAATCAGAGATGCATGCCAGCAGACGCGACGAGAGGGAGGGGGATTCTCAAATGGTTTGTGTTTATTAGGGGTTATGTGTGTGCTTGAGAGTTCATTTTTAGCTCAAGTCCGAGATAAGACTAAATACTTCAAACTGCACATCTGTTAAGCATTACACTGTATAATAATTAGTGGTGCTTGCTAAATTGTCCTATTTCGTCTATAAACAATTGATTTTCACCTGGCGGATGATTACACAGGCAGTAAAACCCATAGACTGACTTTGACTTAGGCCAGTAATAAACATCCTTGCAAGTACCCAGAATACCCTAGCAACCACCTTGAAATGCCATAGCAACTACTCAGAACACCCTAGAAACCACCTTTCAAAGTCCTATTTAGAAACTACTCAGAACACAACAGCAACCACATTTTCTTCAGAAAATACACAAATCTGTTTGTTCGCAATAGAAGTTACAATTGTTACCTAATTACTGTTCATACTAATAACTGCAAAAAAAAATCTTCTCTTGACAAACATGGGAAAATACTATAAACTCATTCAACACAGTTTTAATAAGAATCTAGTTCTTTTTATATATTGTTAAGAACCTTTTCATCAATGTATACAATGTAAAACAAGATTTATGTAAGTTCTAAATAAAACAAAGATTACTGAAGAATGTCACTTGCTTCTAAATTCAACCCCAAATTTTCAGTGTAGAGTTCTTGAATTGGCTGTAAGGTTCTTTTGAGATTTAAAAAGTTATTTTTGTCTCACTTCAGGTCCTTCAGTCCAACATATTGGTTTCTGGGATCTTTAATGCATCATGGCTCTCTAAGTAGAAATAGTCACAAAATAAAAGTTGCTACAAACAGAAGTTGCTATCATGATGCCCAGATGTTGTGGCTGTTTTTAGCTTGTTACTATGTCGGTTACCAGGGTGTTTTTGTTGGTTCCTTACTAGTCCAACCCTAAAAAAAAATAAAGTTTCCAAAATGAGGTTTTTGCAGTGTTGCCACAGAAGAAACGAAAAGATCATAAAAGAACCATTTTTCTTAGTGTAAAGAACATTTTAAGAATCTTTTTCCACTATAAAGAACCTTTTGTGTAATGAATAGAAGGTTCCAAGGATGTTAAAGGATCTTCATGGAATCACAGATGCTAAGAGAATGTTTGCTGTTTCGGTTCCTAAAACGACATGTAGGTGATTATTTCACACATTTTTCATCCAATCTTCAGAGCTTCAAAGGTTTACAGAAACGCTGAGGTCCGTCTGCTTTTTGAATGAAAGCTGAATCATTTTACAGGGCACAGAGGATGGAAATTGGGGGTGGAGAAGTATAGGAAAGCAGAAAAAGAGGTGTAGTTTTTCTAGAGGGGCGTTGCAGGGCTGGGCAGGGGTGTGTGTTTGTGTGTAAGGGGCTGGTTTTCTCTTTCCATTTGGAGGGGTTCAAGGTATCATTTTCATCCGTGTCTGTCCCGCCCCCTCCATGAGTACACCCCGCACACGCTCCAAGTCCCAAAGTGGCCACAGAGACTCTGAGACTCGGACTAAAGTGGCAAGATGAGCGCCCAGTGTCCGCTGCTGTCTGCCCTCTTTCTGGCACTGCCATACCTGCTCCAGACTGCCAACGGAGGTAAGACCACTCAATCTCAGTGCATTAAGATTAATAAGCCAATGTAGCCTAATATTACATTTGTTTGAATATTTGAAAGCAGTGCAAAAGTATTTAAAAGTTGCATTATTGTGTATTCTGCAAAAATATGGAGCTCAGTGGAGAAGCTTCAAACATCTCAAAGTGTGTGTTGAAGCAAAGGTTCCCTCACAGAAAAACTCATTCATACTTGTGAGGCTCGAGTCTGTTCTGCCGGTGTATACAATAAACCCACAGTTTGGCGGCCCCTCCTTCTCGCGCTTCCGTTTGAGGGCTCTTTGCGTGCATTGGGCAGTCTGGCAGCGGCTCGCGCAGATCAGAGGTCCTGAAATAAAGAATCACTTTCAGAGGTGTGGATCAGCTGCCCTACGCACAGATGTTCCTGCTTTTCCGCTCCGAGATCTTTAGCGGTGCCTGTGAGACCTGCAGTCTAATTAGCGCGCGAGTTAAGGTTGCACTGAAGTGACCGTTGTTCAGCTTCGGATCAAAGCGTTTCTCCATCACCAGCTGCCACAAACTCACATGACAGAAGAGAAACACCGGCAACTGATCTATAATGTGCGTTTGAGTTAGTAGACTAGCAAGAATGTTTTGGCATCTGTGTCCTGTTTCGTTAAACACCACATGAGGACCATGTGTGGAAACATGAGTAAGAGTAATTGGAAAATAGTACAAATCAATGCTTAACTGGAGCTGTGAGACGGGCTCGGGCGTGGCAGGGTGGGGGCAAGGTGGGCGTGGCATGGCGTGACTGGGCGTGGCACTAGCAGATGTTCAGAGTAAAGTTGTGTAACTGTCAAACTGAGTCTGGAATAGACTTGGTCATTTTTTTCCCTGTAAAGCCTGACCTATGAAAAATAGGTCAAAAAATACTTTTTTTGAAATTGAACTTTTGGACCTTGAACCTTTAGACAAAATACATACATAAAACATTTTTCATATGTGTTTTTATTGAGTGTCATATTTGATGCATCAGGCTTTTTGCCTCATATAGTATAATATTCTGAGAATACATTATTCAGAGGCCAAACTGAGCAAATATATGCAATTTGGTGCAGATGCTAATATTTATATGGCCAAAAAGTAAGATGAAATTTTAACTTGATAAATATTTAAATCATTACTTACATAAAATGCATATAAACATAATTTTTCACTCTGTATATTCTAATATTATGTCTTAGTAAGACAGGGCAAAACATGTTATGCAAAGCTATACAAGGATGCACAAATAAACGTTCTTCAAAAGCCTAATATATCATATTTGATACATTTTAACATGATTTTCTTACAAATTATGTACTGATAATCAAGCAAACCAAGTTGTTTTTAAGGCAGGGCATAGCAAAGGGTCAGCATTTCATAGGTTGACAAAGAGTCAGTCTATAGTTTGGCGCACTTTCAGCGTTATTTGTTTCAGCGATCTGACATGTCAACTTATTGCTTGACTAATCGAATGAGTTTGGGGCGGGACTTCCTGTTTGATTGGTAGATGGTAGGAGTGTTTGGGAAACCTCCTTGGAAACAACTATTATTTTTACAGTCAAGCTTCTAAAATAGCTAATATATATATATATATATATATATATAAACCTAAATAAAAATTACGATAAAACAAAAATAACAAATCTTTTCTTCTGTATTGTGACATACATCCAAGTAAAATGGATTATCAAAGAAAAAAAAATATGTTAGGTGGGGTTCTATCCATTGATTGTTAATTGGAGTTAAGTGGACTAAATTGATTGGAAAAGTCTGGCATTGAAGAAGTCCAGTTTGCTTAAAAATGGCAAGGTTGATGCAAATGCTACAAAATGAAATATAGGCATGAATGAATCATTCATAGTAAGATTAATAGATTGCATTTAGAAAATTTAATTTCATGGACACTTTAATATGAATCATAAGGCATGGGAGAATGAATCATGGTGAATCAGATATTATTGACTCTGTAAGCAGTGTACCAGTAACATCGGTGGACTATGAAACCTCCAAACTGATGTCTGTCGCCACGGCAACATGCTACACAAACAGGCCTGTGTGCTGGTAAGCATTTTAGGCTATACAAGGAATCTGTGGATACGTGTTGTGTTTGCAGCAGTGCATATGTTTGAATCCGGGTAGTTGGCAGGGTAATAAATGTTTGTACAGCTCTGCACATTAGATTAATAAACATAATATTTGCATTTGTAAATTGATGAGATTAGTTCGCCGGTCTCAGAGAGAGCCGCAGTTTCCAGTGCGACAAGGGGCTTCTCAGAATCAGAAGGCAAACATTTATCTTTGCTGATGTCTCAGCGGTCTGCTGTTTGTGATCGGATAATGGGACAAATGTTTCAAGATTATATGTGGACCTTGAATGGAAGTAATGTGCCATACAGAAAAAAAAACAATAAATCTGTCCATCCATCTTACGCTACTAGATTTAAACGAAGACTTGTTCCCAAAATCGTACAGATTTCCTGATTTTGCTCCGGTTTTGATTTCATTCGATTCTGATTCATTTGCATTTATTTCTGTTCTAAAGATTTATAATGTTTTCTCTGTGTTAATACTGTAAGATATGCAGGATGGTGTTTCAGACTGATTCAAACTAGTAACTATTCATTCAAAGAACCCTCTCACATTAGTTTGAGTTTAACTGGTTGCAAATTATGTGTTTGAGTCACTAAAAAGAACTGTTTCATAAGAGTCATGTGTTCAGAAATTGGACTACACTGGTCATGCAGTATGTTTTTGATTCACTAAATGAACCGGTTCATAAGAATCATTTGTTCACAAACTGCACTACAATGGTTGCACAGTATGTGGTTGATTCATTAAATAGAATCAGTTGATAAGAGTCATTTGTTCATAAATTGGACTACACTGGTCATGCAGCATGTGCTTGATTCACTAAAATGAGCCAGTTACCAAGAATCATTTCTTCATGAATTGGACTATGCTGGTCCTGGGGTATGAGTTTGATTTACTAAAAAGAACCAGTTCATACTGTAAGAGCTATGTGTTCGTAACTTGGTCTACACTGGTAGTACTGTATGTGCTTGATTCACTGAAATGAACTAGTTCATAGGATAAAGTGACCAGACATGCCACTTTCCGGGGAAGTGGCACATCTGGTCACCTTATCATAGGAGTCATTTGTTATTGAAATGGACTAGACTGGTCATGCAGTATGTGTTTGATTCACTAAAAAGAACTGGTTCATAAGAGTTGTTTGTTTGTGAATCAAATTGGTCACTGGTCACATTGCACTGTTTTTGTCTGCAATCCTGTAAGTACAACTGATTTGAAAGACATTTCTTGTCATTATTTTGCACTACACAATCTGTTTATTGTATCACTTTCACAACAAAAAAAAAAAAAGGATTTATTTATTGAAGTTTTGCATCGACTAGATTGCAAATAATCTAAAATAATCTATATTTTTACCCAGCCCTATCTCTTCCTGCCTTAGTGGATGGATCTTTGGCCAGAATTCAGCTGCAATTCAGCTAGACTTCATGCTGATAGTCAAACATCTAGCTATGCGAGACTAACTCTACTCCAGTAGTTGAGGTAGGGTCTACATCCTTCCCATCTGCAGTCCCCATGGAAACCTGCCGCCCACACAGGAATCAATGCAGAAAGTTTTGAAACCCTGATGCTTGAGACTTTCCCTCCTCACTGTCCTCCTCAATAAATGATCTGTCAGTGTGAAACACCGTACACACACACACACAACCCCGACAATACCAGACCGTAGGGAAGAGATAAACTCCATACTCCATATTCCTGTCATTTCATATTCATCCAATGGAATCTCATGTGGCACTACGGAAACACAGAAGGTTTGTGGGTTTATATACACTGTGGTCTGGGCAGTCGTCCCCGCAGTGGCTCTTAGCCAAATCACTGTCACAATAGATCAGGTTAAATTTATCTTCGAGATCATCACTCGGCTACTGCTTCATAAACAGACCTAAACATACTCACACCCTAGCGGGATGCCACAGTGTGGAATGTGAGGGTTTTACAGAGAATTGAGAATTAACCCTGAATAATTGGTTGCGCTCATAGAGTGTATGTGCTTAGGGATTTGAACAAACCAATAACCCTAAATATTAAACTTTGGTGTGCGATTTCTAAAATGCCTTAGGAGACACAAATGAAACAATAGTTGACATAACAAGAGTACAGAGATGTAAAACAAACGTAGATGTAGATAGTTTGGTCGTGAAAGAGTTTGACAAGATCTCTGGTGTTTGATTGCACACTTTAATTTATTCAATATTATAGTTTTTAATTTTGTTTCTATTTTGTTTTCAACTTTTAAATTTAGCTTTGTTTTTGTTAGTTTTTACTGTATCATTGTTAGGATTAGTTTTTTTCTGAGATTTCTGGTCTCTGTTTGTTTTCATTTTAATTTTAGTATTTTAGGGCTGCCAAAGTTAATGCAATCACTAGTAGCATTTAAAAATGTTAACAGTATTGCACCATGTCCTAACTACGCAATGCAACGCCGCAACATGCAATAAAAGGTATCTTTTCCATGTTAATCAGAGTTTTTGTCCTAACTAACCACGACAGCGATACACAAAATTTCTATTTTAGATACGGTTTCTATTTCTACGACTTCACCCCTGGAGCAACAGCATACAATCTCTGACAGTGATAATCTCAGGTACTGATTATGTGCTTTATTCAATGTTAAACCTGTCTAATGTGAGTTTGAAAACCATTTTGCATGACATTTAAAGCCATACTGAAAGCAACAATAGATAGTTGACCTCAGATATTGAAAATAAATTAAAGCAAACGTACGTTATAACTGTGTGAACCAACAAGTGGTTTCCATAACAAAGATGGTATCAAGTTTAGATACATTCTCAAAATCATACACAATTGAATTTCCTAATTCAAGTTGATTAGATGTCCAGCTGTGTTTACTTGTTATACTGTTAATTCTGGTTACATATGAAAGGAATCCTCTCTGTGTTAAATGGAGACTGAGTGGAGACTTCAGCAAATGTTCTCATTAATGTCTAGGAGATCTGAACTGAATATTATAGAAATATTCTTTGTGATGTTTTCTATCTTGACGTATTTGTTAATTTTTACCAAGTTTATCCAACTTCACAGCTGTTCGAAACAATAATATATTGATTTTGCAAATGATTAGATTCTGTTCTAATTGAGCTGCTTATGAAAGAACATCTGGAATGTTTCGCAGTACACTAACAAATGAGAGTTTCATGGGTTAATAGTGAAAGTTTAAACCGTGTTGAGTGAATACTTAGTGATTAGATCGAGTTGGCCTGGTGGAGTCCCTGAGGGGAAGTTTTGCATGACTCATCTTCATGAGACAGCACAAGGAACACCACAACATCACACAGTTTCCTCAGAGACAAAGCTTTCCAGTCTGCTGATCAGGAAACTAGGCCAGCAGCCACTATCTGGCTTGACAAGATCATTTACAGTGCGGTATCGCTCGCACTAGAGAGGGGCACAACTGTCCAACCGCTGGGATGCGTCCATGCAAGAACAGATGGATGAAAAGACATCTGTACTTCACAAAACTCATGAAATAAAAAGTATTTTACAGTGGTGATCTACACAAGACAGCATTTATGGCATATGGTGTAAGATATAAATAAATTCCTCCTTCTCAATCTGAGAAACCCCATGATGGCACTAAAAATAAAGGTTCTAAAAAGGGTTTTGCAGTCTGATGCAACAGGAGAATTATGCTTCTTTAAAAGCTTCTTTAGTAATACCATGATGTAGTACTGAATGTTTACCATGCTATTTACATTTTACTCCAAGATACTTTGAAAAATACCATTCAAAAACATTAAAAAACATTGTGTTCTTTGATGTATGCTGAATGTTTATAAAAGCATCAAATATCACCATTGTTTTTGAAAATGATACCATAGTAAATCCAATAGCATTGTTTATTTAAGTACTAGTGAAATGGAAATAGCATGGTAAATAGTCAGTACTACGATATATAATGAAGTAGTATACTATTACTCTCGGTTTCTTTACCATAGTCTTTGAAGTACACTGGAGTAAAATGAAAAGAGTATGGTAAATTAACATTGTAATCATTCAGTGTCATGGTATATATCAAAGTATTGTACCATAGTACCATTACAGTACGTTTTATTAGAGTACAACAACACAAGAACCTTTTTAATAACCTTTTTCAAATAATCACTTAGCCAACTCAAGAAAGCTATATCGTTAAAATAATCATCTTTGGGAACAGAATTTCATTTGTGAACTTTGTCGTTTGTAAACAGTCTCAACTGCGAGTGATCTTCCAGTCTTCCATGGCTACGGCGCTCTCTGGTTTGGCAAGAGTTTGTGAACGAAGAGGCGATAGAACTAATGCTAGAACTTTCCACTGAGATCGTCACGTAGCCGTTAGCATGCCTGCGTGTCAGCTCTGACTTCTGTCCTGCATTAAACCTCCATCCAGCCAGAGGCGTTCTGGGTAATTTGCAAACGTCTCTTTAGTAAGGCGCTCTCTGGAGACAGAGCGGAGCGCTGGGATGGGCCTTTCTGCAGTGGAGGGGATAAATATAACCCACTCTCAAACGGGGCATGTGCTGCCTCAGAGGCTGCTGTTAGCAGACTGGGTGGGGTAACAGGTCGTTATGTGAGTCACAGGGACACAGTTATTCCGTCATCGCATGATTCTGTGAGCTTAAAATAAGTTGAAGGAATGGAATTATATGAGCAGAGTGTCGGGAAGGGTGAAAGCTGTCAATCACAGACCTCTAGAGCACAACTTCATCTTTAGCATAGCAACACAGTCTATGCACTTCTTAATGACTTTTTAACTAGTCCATTTGACTTGTTTTCCAGTTAAATATCTAAACTTTCTAAAAAAAAAAAAAAGATATATTTACTTGAGATGCAACAATGCTTAAGGTATAAAAATTCGTTTTCAGAGAATGCACTTAAATATGAGTGAAAACAATGCTTAATATCTTATGCAGTGTTGCATCTCAAGTAAATTTATCTTGTTTTAAGGATTTTCATATAATTTAACAAGAAAATGATACAAAAAGTACTTCTTAATTAATGGGATTTTTGTAATGTAATGCAACTCTATACCACAACAGTCTCTTTAGATGTTCTCTAATATGACTATATACCGCGGCGCTCTATAATGTATGTTCTATAAAGCAACTCAACCGCAATGCAGCACTCTGTGTTGTAACTCTATACTATGGTGCTCTATAATGTATTTCTTTACAATAGCATAGTCTATAACCTGACTCTATACCGCAACACTTTATAATAACTCTATATAGCAGCATGGTCTATAACACAACTGTATGGCAAAACAAGGTATATAAACTCTATACAGCAAGGGAAAGGAAAGGGAAGTGGTGTGTGGCCAAGTATCGTGACCCATACTTGGAATTTGTCCTCTGCATTTAACCCATCCAAGTGCATGCACACAGTAGTGAACATACGCGAACATTGACGTAATGCTGCGGCGCCCGAAACAGTTGGGGGTTTGGTGCCTTGCTCAAGGGTCTCACCTCAGTCGTGGTATTGAGGTGGAAGAGCGCTGGTTATTCCCACTCCCCACCTACAATCCCTGCCAGACCTACAAACCTCGAACCCGACCTTGAGGTTACAAGTCCAACTCTCTCTATCCATTAGGCTTACGACTGCCCAACACAATGCACTCTATAATGCATCTCACATGCCTCAACAGCTGCTCTATGAGTCAACTCTACCAAGTGGGGCTGCTGATTAATGAATCGATTACCATGTGCATTTGCACCAGTAAGTAATTTCTGTAAAATCAGTAAATCTCCATCACGTTCTTTCAGATGGAGCAGCATTTACTACACAAAACCGTAGTTCACTGACAAGTTACGCTAAAAAAAATTGCAGACGATATTATTGCGCGATTAAGCTGGCCGCGCACTAGATGGTTTTAAGGCCAATTTTAAGCCCGATTTGCATCTCTGAACGTTCGGGGGGTGTGGCCCAATTCGAGGCGCGTCGCAAACGATTTTTTGTCCAAAAAATCCTCTATTGTGTGGTGTCATTACGATTATTTATTTGCTCCCGATCGAGACGGAGTGTCTCCAAACTCAAATCGTAAATATCAAACATGTTTGGGGTCTACACAACACTAAAGGGTCTATAAAGCAACTCTATACCACAACACACTTTACAGTATAACAACTCTACAGCACAATGTTTTATATTACTTTATTCTATAATACAACACTATGGTGCAACGTGCTCTAGAATCCAATTCTATAGAGCAACATGGTCTATAACACAACTATTTTATGCAGCACAGTTGATAACACAACTTGACACTGACTCTTAGAAAAACAGCTACAGATGTCACTGTGTATTGTGTATGTGTAGAGTGTGTGAACAGTTTGTGGACTGTGTGTATTGTTTGAGGTGTGTGTGGGTGGGGGGTAATAAGTTCTCTAATACTTCACCAGCCTCTTGGGGAAACATTAGCAGGGCAATTAGCCATTAGCAACTCTGTGGACGTAAATGAACCTCCTGTTTTGGGGTCTCTAACGATGTGAATTTATTAACCAAATGCTCCAGTCCTCTCACAGACACAAACTGGGTGTTCTCGGGGTGTTTGCATGCTAAGAATCCATATGGATCATTTTAATTGCTGTTAATGGTGAATTAAATCCAGGCCATTAAAGCTGCATGTTCAGTCTCTGAATTCCACAGAATTTTGACCCCGTCCTCGACATAAACACTGGAATGCCTTGGAATCTCAGCGATTCCCCACAGGGCATGTTATCTATTATATATGAGGTTCTTCTGAGCAATTATAAAAAGCAGAATGTTATCTGTCATTACTCATTAAAATAGGATCCTCAGAGCTGAATTTAAAGTAAATGTTTGACCTGTTCTCAATTAGAATCCACCCGGCCACGTTAAAGTCCAGTCAAAGGTCTCCCAAAGTGAGACAGACCGCAGAGAGGAATCAAACAGCTACTCTACAGTCCGTTTGCATAACAGACAGTAAACAGCCATGAGTTTAAATCAATAAACTCTCATAACGAAGTCAGAAGATCTCTGAATGTTGGTCAGGTCTGGAAGCTTCAGGGGAAGGTCAGGGAATCGAAGGGCGAATCTGCTGAGAGAATTCCAAGCAGCTCCTTCAAAACACTTCATCTGCAATCGAAAGAACCAAGCTGCGTTCTTCAAAAACAATGAAAAGATCTAATTATCATTCCATATTTCCAGCCCACATGCATGCCAATAAGCAGGGCCTGAAGTGGCCTTTGGGGAGAACTGCATTTTTGATGAATGCGTGAACAGCTGCTGTTGTAGGAATGCTGGAAAACCGTGAATTTGACTTCTGTTCTTCTCTACGTGCCACTAACACAATCCTCATTCTCTTGTAAGCCGCTTTGGTACGAAAGTGCGAATATCGTAAATAGTTTTCCATGTGTCGTCTCAGTAGAACATGTAACGTCGGAGGAATGCAACTTCAGGACATTGCACAGAACAAACAGAGGTTTCCGAACAGCGCCAGTTCAACTTGCCAGTCTGTCTGCCAATGAAATGCTTTCAAAAAGTCGTGGAAAATGTGAGAATGGTGGATGAACACAACTGCATGAATCCTATTATGAAAAGTCAAGGACAAAGCTGAACTTTACTCCGTTTAACGGATGTGAAATTGAGCGATGCTGGAACGGCTGATTCAGGCATTACCGAACATCTGTGACTGAGTAAATGGCTCATAATCCTGACGTTATCTGGATTTTACAGTCTATTCAGTGGCTGTATTTCTAGACTATAAAATACAAAGCAAATATTTTAAAACCTTTCACAGAAGTGTGGTGGAAAATTATGATATATGCTTGAAGACAGTGTATACACTTCTGCTATGAACTTCTAGTTGGTTTTTACTCCACCAAAACATTTAACCTTACAGTTACATCAACATAATGTCCACTTATTAGAATATTTAAGAGTTTGATTCTTTAAAGTTAACATGAAATCAAAATTGACCCTATTTACTTTCTTTATACATGTGTCTGGGTCTATTGTGAATGATTTATTGCACATTATTTGCCTTCACGCTCTTTTATCTTAATTTTAGCCATCATATCTAGCACGCTTTTCAAGATCCAATCAGCTCCTGATGGATAAAATCAAATCCTGTTGATTTTTTTCAGAGAATACCCGTTTTTAATCATGAATATGTCACACTGGGAAAGTAAAATTGTTCGTGAATGCTGTTTCATGTTAAACCGTAATTATTTTTATTGCGGAAATCTGTACATTTTCAGTTCCTGGCAGTTCGGCATGTAGATTCCCTGGTCAAATTTCATTAGAAGGTTCAGAAGCCATGATTACTTTGACATGATTTTTCAGTGCGCATTGAGCTGCAAATGTCATGTTGTCCAGTGGACTCTATGTACAGTTTGTTCTCAAAACGTGTTTTATTAGATGTATTAAAGTGTGATGGATAGGCCTGATGCGTCAGTCTGGAGGGAAAAGAAGCGTTTTTTCTAACTGAAGGCCTTGTGAAGGGTTTTGTAGAGCTGTTCTGTTGTCATTGGCAGAGCGAGGTAAGACGGACAACGCCCTCGACCAACAGCCAAACCATTTGGCACCAAGTTTAGGGAGCTTCTGGAAGAAGCCGTTATTCAAACAGCTTGTGAAACACGTCTCCTTTTTTGGTAGCTTTTTTATTCAAAAACTGTATTTTTTCCTCCCCCCTTAGTTTTCCATGATGCGGTGTGACATCAAGTCGGTGGGGTTTCAGCACAAAGACCCTTTCTTACAACAGAAAAATGACTTTTGTTAAGACTATTTACTTTATTTGCTCAGTTTTCCTTTTCCACCCGGGCCCCCATCCGCCCTCTCCCCTCCCGTCGGCCCCTCCTGTCTGAGTTGGATTCGTCGGGTGCCTCATAAACGCTAAAAAAAGCAACTCTCCCTCTCATGAGCACAAAACCACTTCAAGGATTGTCATAGCAGTACTCAAGGCAGTGGTGATCCTGCCTGTGTGGCGGCAGGAAGAAAATCCTATCCCTTCCCGTCTACCTCTCCGCCAGCAAAACCATAATGACTCAGTTGAGTTAATCAGCGGAAATGAGCAACGTTGACAAGGTGTTACGGACCCGCTGTGATTCATAGACACACATACGGCACACGTGCAACTAGGTGAGGGAACTCTGAGTAATTGCTTCACTGAAAGAGCATGTTTGTGTGAGATTACAAGCTTTGTGTTAGCACTCTATAAACATCGAGCTTTCAGGCGCAAAAGGGGTAAAACGAAGATTTACACACACACAAGCATCTTTACTAAATTACTAAACTAATATACTTTAGTTAATATTGTTAATAATATTTCTTATTCAATAATTCTTATTCATAGAAATAGTATGATTACAATTATTATTATTACTGCTATTATGAGGTGATACCTTAATTATATTTAGAATAGTTCGTCATATTAATTAAATGTTAAATAAATATTATTAATATTAAAATGAAATATTTAAAAAATAATAAATAATAAGTGTATTAATAATTCTTAATAAAATATTATTATTATTATTATTATTATCACGTGAGACATTAATTATATTTAGAATAGTTAATAGCATTAAATAATTAAATATTATTTATAATATTAAAATCATTACGTTTGTTAATAATTATTTATTCAGTATTATTTTTTTTATATATTAAAAATAAAATAATTATTATTACTACTATTATGACCTTAATTATACTTAGAATAGTTGATGACATTAAAATTAAATATTAGGTTTATTATTAAACCAATATTATTAATTTAAATATTATAAAAAATATTATTATTACTACTGCTAATACTACAGTACTTTGAGAGTGACACCTTAGACTTCTGTTTATTAAAATTATAATTATAAATACAATTAATAAAGACAACTGTTAATTTTATTAATAATAATAATGATAATAATAATAACTGTTGTTGTTTATTTTTATTTTTTTATTTTTAATCATGTTTTTATTTATAATAAATTGACTTAATTATTTAGTTTATTTATGAATTGTTTTTCCAAATGAGTACGTTCTCAAAGGGGGTTTTTGTCCAATTCTAGGGACCTACTGAACCCAAAGTACAGTACATAAACATACACTTTACATCCAAACACTTTTAGTGTTTAGCATGGATGAACGCTCTGGTTATTGACATTTAGAGGACGTCTTGTAGTGTTTTAGTGGCAGTTTGGTGTGAAGAACAAGGAGTTACAGTGTGTGTGTTTGTGTGTGTGTGTGGGTTGTGCAGTAGCTGGATGGGATGGGTGGGGTTACACACCCTTGTCCTGCGGTCACACACACACTCCCCATCTCTGCCTGTCATTAACTCTGACTGATGGCTCTAGAATGGTAGCAGGAAGCGTCGGCCACACAAACAGCGATTCGTTGCAGAGCTTAGGAAGGTTTTGTCTAATCCAAACTAAGTGGAACTTGATACAATTTACGGCTTTATAATGTAACAGATTCTGATTGGTCAATCACAGCATTCTATGGTCAAATATTTTTACATAATGATGCTAGACTGTATAACTTTGTCCCAGGCAAACCATTTCCAGTAGCAATTTAGTTTAGTTTATTTATTTACAGGGGCAATGCACATTAATAAACATAACTGTAAACGTGCCAGAATTAGCCCAAAAGGCTATTTTTCATCTGTAGACCCTTGACAGAATGTTAAAAGGTCACCCTAAAAAAAAAAAAGACAGAGCATCACACATATACACATCATATGGAGAGAGGAGAGAGAAAAAAAATAAAATAATAATAATAATAATTACAAAAAAAACAAATTCACACACAAACAGAAAAATCACTACTAAAATACAAAATATAAGCAAATTATCTAAAACAAAAATATGAGAGAAAGGAGAGAGAGAGAGAAAGAGAAAGATGGCAACAGCAATGCTCATTTTATGTCTTTTATAACAGAAATATCACATTCTTTTCCTTCTCTTATAATCAAGTCATTTAAACTCAATCAAGTCAATATTTCATATTTCAAAAAACTCAATATGTTATGCCCTTTTATGCACTTACTCTGCATAACTACTAACTTTTTAGGTCTAATTTGTTTCTATTTATTTCCTGTTTATAATTTTAGCGCATATTTCAGTTAGTTGAATGGCAACATAAGGCTAATATTCTTTTGATTTGTTCTTCTTCTAATATTTTATGTTTGACTTTAATTACCACTTTATTTCAATCACCAAAAATGTTTTTAATAATTTTTGTTTAACGCTGATATTAATCAACCTTACCAGCTCTAATGAATGAACTACGGCCATATGCCAAGGTTAGCCAATCATAACCAGGGTCATTTACATATAGCATTTAATGGTACACTAGCAAAAACAGCCTATTTAGGAGTCTTATTAATATGGGAAAAAAATAAACTATGACTTGTTTGGGGTGCAAGAGTCCTTGCATTAAAAGGGATTTGAGAGAAAAATGTGTGAAATTTATATAAAAAGTGTTTTTTTTATTTTTAATCAAGTCTGATTTTCTTCATTAGTGCCTTTTGTGATCCCACCGCATGACTCACTCAAGCACAAGGTTTGAATTAGAGCATAAAAAGCATAGTAATATGAAATTGTTTACAGTCATGAAACATTTGAGTATATAAAAAGTCATCAATCAAACTTACACTATGAAATTAGATTTATGAGGCAGTTAAGAGCTTTGCAGTTCTCGCTCCTGATTCATGACACTGTTGTACAACATCTTGAAGGAATCATGAGAAATGTGCAGCAGGTTAGTTTAGTGGGATTCACATGAGTGAAAGATTTGGTCAGAGGGAGATTCAATGACGCTTAGTAGGGGTAGACGCCATATTTAATTTGTCGTGAATGAAAACGAGGCTGTGAGGAATGTTCTAGAGTGTTTGCTAAAGCATTACTATTACTGTTTATTTGAACAGACAATTAAAGGTGCAGTTGGAGATCTCGGAAAATGCTAACTTTAGCCTGATAGCACTGAAAGCGAACGTCCCACCCTCCCTGCAATCGCCGTCCA
>JAFVLL020040222.1:0-2500 GCA_021397915.2 Tor tambroides | reverse complement strand
CAAAAGTTAATGCACTGTGAAATAACATGAAAAAACAAATAATTGTCTTAATATACCTTATCAAAAAAATATGATTGCTAATTTTCATAATATTATGTGGAACAGTATGTTATGTTATAGTCATATGATGCTCAGACATTGCTTGTTTAATTCAGTGAGTGGCATCCACTTATTGTCTCAAATAAATATGATTGTTTCATTTCAATTACATTTTAAATCTGATCTAATAATTACTCAAAAAGAAGGTAATATTAAAATTGCTGCATTCAGTATTAATGCAATAGTTCATCCAGATTCTCATGAATCCAGAACATTCACTGCAGTGATAGTGTGAGTATTGTGGTAATATAGTGTTCAGTTTGTGACTCCGTCTCTGTGTGTGTGTGTGTGTGTGTGTGTGAGAGAGAGAGAGAGAGAGTGAGTGTGTGTGTGTGTGTGTGAGAGAGAGAGAGTGAGTGTGTGTGTGTGTGTTTGTTTGAGTTTGTGTGTGTGTGTGTGTTTGAGTTTGTGTGTGTGTGTGTGTGTATGTGTGTGTGTGTGAGAGGGAGTGTGAGTGTGTGTTTGTGTGAGAGAGAGAGAGAGAGAGAGAGAGAGAGAGTGTGTGTGTGTGTGTGTGTGTGTGTGTGTGATAATATATCACATCTCTTTTCAAGTGATTTTGATAAAAACAGACGCCCAAACTGTTGAAACCGTCACTCTCTCACTCACTGGAAATTGATTAATGGTGTTTCTATCAGTGTCTCTATTGAAAATATTATCATTTATCACTGTGTGTGTGTTCCTCTCTCTCTCTGTTATGAGTGGCATAACTCACAGTCCTGTGTCTTCCTGTCATTCAAACCCCTGGTGGCCAATCAGAGCTGCAGGGGGAGTGAGGCTCCGCCCACACGGCTCATATTTCAGCGTTGACTGTGATGCATGAAAGCCCTTCATCTCTCTCGAGTCTGTTCATGATGGACTGATGTATCTGAGAACATCACAGTCATGTAGATGTCATTAAAAATGTGGTTTAGTTGTTTGGTCTGGTTCTGAATGTAGGTTTTAAGTCTCAATGGCAAAATTTAATGTGTAGGGCCCAATGAAATCTGTTTTATTTTTTTCCCAAATTCAATTTTAAAGGTTAAGTTAAATTTTAGTAATCAAAAACCATGTCTGATTAATGAAAGTAATGAAACTTGTAGAGTTTAACATCGGTTTATTAAAAGTTGAACGAACATGACATTTTTAGGGCCATATAAAATTTATTCATTCATTTATTTTCTCAAATGCTGTTGTATGTTTTCCCAAATTCCATTTCTTCTTCCTTTTTAATGGATAATTACATGTTAGTAATGAAAAAGCATGCCTAATTAACTGAAATCATAAAACTTACAGAATTTGTTAAAAGCCTAACAAAAATGACATTTTTAGGGCTATATGAAAAACATTTTTTTCCCCTCCAAATTAATTTTTTCCCTTCTGATTTTAATATTTCTGGATTCCATTTTAATGGTTTAATTAAATATTTAATATCAATTTATGATTTAATGCAAACTGTGTTAATCAAATGAAGGCATAAAACCAGTTTAATCAAATGGAAATTCAGCAATTCTTTTTCTTAGTAAACAAAGCGCTGCACAACAGAGGTTTACTGTTAAGATTAAAACATGGAAGAAAAAACAGTCTGATATTCCTTAAAAAATTAAATTAAAAATTAAAAAATTATTTTTTTGAAATTGTTGTTATTCTGCTTTGAGAAAAACATTTTTCTGTACTATAGTAACATTTGTCACAATTTCTTCAAGTTAGACCAATCATTTATTTGATTTATTCATCCAAAATTTGCCGAATTTGTATTATACATTAAATTCCATTTTTATGCGTTTTTTTCTGCATCTCAGAATTCATAGGGCCCTAAATCTGCATTCAGAACTGGCAGGATCTTTCTCAAAATCACATACTGCAATGTTTTTTGGCTGGTTTTATGTCATTTCCATAATTCACAGGTTATTTTGAATACTTATAGTTTTTTGATTGAGATACTTGGTAGTAAGTCGAAGTCAAAGAAGGTTTATTGTCATTTTGTTTGCATGGTAGAGAGAAAACGAAATATAGTCAAACATGCATAACTGTATTGTCTGTTTCATTATTTATATGCGATGTAGATGTCATTCAGACATATGACGGCGTTTTAGTGCCTCGTTAAAAAATAAAAAAAATCTAAGATTACGAGATTAAAGTCGTAATATTTCGAGAATAAAGTCGAAATTACGAGAATAAAGTCGAAATTACGAGAATAAAGTCGAAATGTTTCAAGATTATAGGACTTTATTCTCGTAGTATTTCGACTTTATTCTCGTAGTATTTCGACTTTATTCTCGTAGTATTTAGAAACATTTCGACTTTATTCTCGTAGTATTTCGACATTATTCTCGTAGTATTTCGACTTTATTCTCGTAGTATTTCGACTTTATTCTCGAAACATTTCGACTTTATTCTCGAAACATTTTGACTTTATTCT
>JAFVLL020040221.1:0-16638 GCA_021397915.2 Tor tambroides | reverse complement strand
TTTACAGGAACTTTCCGTTAACCATTTAACAGGTTTTTACTGTAGCATTTTCACAGTTTTTTACCGTTAAAATCACGATAATTTTTTACAGTGTGTGTTACCTTTTACATTTTTGCTATTTCATGAATTGTTCAGTGTTTCACAAATGTTTTACTGTTTAAATTGTGCTAAATAGCCTTTAAAACATTTTTAAATGGCAAGTTCCCATCGTGACAACATGCCCTTCTATTAAATTAACTGTATAATTTTTCCTGGAGAATAATTTGGTAAGTCATTTGAAGAATAGTTTGGGGGGGTGGGATATTTCACTGGGGGTTTCAATGGATGTTTATAATTTTTTTAATCGATCATATAAAGAAGCTTCACTTTTTTGATCATATAAAGAACATTTTTCACTGGAATGTCACTATTTACAAATAGCTTCACTTTGTTTTTCATATAAAGAACATTCCCCCCCCCCCATCAAAAAGTAGGCTTGAATGAGCATTTATTGTTACCTAAAAGATGCTATATATGTTTAAAAACAAATGAAATATTCTTATTCTATGTTTTTGTATTGTATTTGTATTCAGTATTGTTAAATATACCATTAACTGGGACAATATCAATGGTAAAATTTAAACTTTACCTCTTTTCCAACAGACTAATTATCTAAAAAAAAAAGGTATTGTGGCATGTGAGCAAACACGGCTGTTGCAGTCTCCTAGTCTCAAATATCTCTCACTCTCTCTCACCTTGAAGTGATTGCTCATCACTTCAAGGTCTGTGGCTCCGTGCACGACTGAGTGCGCTCGCCACGCGATAAGCCAACTGCCTCAGAATAACACATCTGCCTGACAGGGCAATGATCGGCTGGCTCTCTTGTCTCTGTTAAATAATCGTCCCAGAGTTCCTCGCCGCCCAGGTATCAGCGTTTATGATTTTTACTCAGGCATAGTGTAGGACGTGACAACAATCCTCGTCCCGTGTGCTCAGCGTTGCAGCCGGCTGCCTCGCCACGACAAAGACTGACTGACTCCTTCGTCTATCACAAATACACATGCACCTCAGGGGAACGCCGTCACAGTTTCAGTAGCATCGGTCCAGAGAGATAAACACTCCGGCCCAGTGCTGTACCTCTGCAACTCTGTCAGTCAGAATGCATGCTGGGATTATAAATAAATAAATATACGGCCGCTCCGTCGTGATTGCCTCTCCATGCCTGATGTGGCACGCTGATGGCTCACGGCCGCCGGAGATGAGCACATGATGACACGTCTGGAGTCAAACAGCAGCAAATGACACACTGAGAAACTGTCCCATAATGCAACACAATGATACAACAAGATAAAACAAGTTTCTGTCTGCCTTCCTGTTTCCCTTGTAGCTGAAATATGTCATAAAGCCTATTACACAGTATTTGAGTACTAATTATGACAAACTGAAAACATTTTTAGCATTTTGGCATAGTTTATACTACTATATTCCACTCAAATGTCAACTGCTAGCAAAACAAATGTGGACTGTGATAATTATGGAGCTATAAATGCAATAATTTGAATTAAAACTGCTGAAATTCATTAAATTGATCAAATTTCATAAATATATCTTTGTGAGACCATTTAAGTAAACAAAAACGTCCAGAAAACATGGCTTCAAAAAGTTATTTGTGACCTCTGACCTTTATTACATCTATTTACACATTTTTTATTCACTAGTTTTATACACTACTGTTCAAAAGGTTGGTAAGATTTCTAAATATTTTTGAAAGAAGTCTGTTGTGTTCACAAAGGACACAATTATTATAAAAAACAATAATATTGTGAAATATTATTACAATTTGAAATAGCTGATTTCTATTTGAATATAGTTTTCAATATAATTTATTCCTTTGATCAAAGGTGAATTTTCAGCATCATTACTCCAGTCTTCAATGTCACATGATCCTTCAGAAATCATTCTATGCTGATTTGCTGATCAAGAAACATTTATTATTATCATCAATGATGAAAACTGTTTCATCATTTAACTAAATGAATAAATAAATCATGACCCAAAACATTTGAACGATACTGTACATCCATCAAGGTATGAATTATAGTACCATTTGTAGGGTCAGAGCCTTCTAATTAATAAGTCAAAACAGTTATTTTTAGTCATATTAGTAATTTGCAGGTTGTTTAAAACTTCCTACAGATAACGGATGTTAAGCTAATTGACACTGAGTTCTAATATGGCTTAGCAGTCTTATTTCTGAATGCGTCTTTCTACAGTCTTGCACACAGTGGATGCTCGAGCGGGCCTTGTTTTTAGTGCCTTTGTAGTACACCAAAGTTTTTAAGGGGAGGGGTAGGGGAGCACTGCTCCCTCTGGGAGGGGTAGATGTTGCCCTCGTTCGGCTTTGGCCTGCTTTCTTTGTTTTATCCTATTCTGGTAACATTTTTTCAACGACAACCTGGTAAAGTTGTGAAATGCCCATTGTTCTCCTGACAACAGGAGTTGCAGGGGTTGAATCCTTTGACATGAACCCAAAGGAGCGCTCATGATAAGTTATTGAGCTCATGTAACCTGGGCCACTATTCCATCTGCCTTTGTTTTCACTTTTTTAATATCCCATCCCATAGCACTGTCACACACAAACATCTGAACATTAAAATTGCACTATTAATTTAGTAGCGATATAAAGATAGTTTGTTTTAAGCACAAACATATTGAAGCCTGTTTTAGCAACTGAATTATAAATTATGAAGTCCAATTCGGAGAAAATAAAAGCCTGACTTTTTGCAAGACATAAACTCGCAACTGCAAGTTTTACAGTCCAATTTTTAGGAAAAAACTGACTTTTTTTCATAATTGCGAAATATAAACTCGCAAACGTGAGAAAAAAAAGTCAGAATTGCG
This sequence comes from Tor tambroides, assembly GCA_021397915.2. Classification (NCBI taxonomy): domain Eukaryota; kingdom Metazoa; phylum Chordata; class Actinopteri; order Cypriniformes; family Cyprinidae; genus Tor; species Tor tambroides. The sequence continues at coordinate 13,758 of JAFVLL020040221.1, read as the reverse complement.
AGATGAAAATGAACAACTTTGAAAAAAAAAGTTCTGACTTTATAACACACAATTCCAGGTTTATATCTCACAATTCTGATTTTTTTTTCCCCTCACATTTGTGAGTTTACATCTCTCAATTCTGACTTTATAACTCACAATTTTGAGTTTGCATCTTGCAATACTGAAAAATTCTGAGAATTGCAAATTTATAAGACAGTTCATATTAAGCAATTCTAAGAAAAAAAGTCCGAATTGCGAGATGTAAACTTCCAGTTGAGAGAAAAAGTATCAGAATTGCAAGTTTATACACTATATTGCCAAAAGTATTGGGTCACCCCCTTCTAATGAACAGGTTTGACTACTTTAGTAATTTCCATGAGTATAAATCTTAATGTTAAAGCATATAATGATATTCTAGGGAATTGTGTGCTTCTAATTTTATAGCAAAAGCTTGGACAGGACCCTTTTCTGTTCTAACATGACAATGCCTCTGTGTATAAGGCAAGGTTCAAAAAGAAATTATTGATTCAGTCAGTGTGGAAGAACTTGACTGGTCTGCATAAAACCAAGTCCTAATCCCAGTTTAACACCTCTGGTGTGACTGTAAATGCAGACCTTGAGCCAAAAACTCATCACCAAACACCAATGACTTGTACATATGGGTACAGTCATTTTAGACACTTCCAAAACTGTTGCAACGGAGATGGAAATACAATTTTTAAATACATGAATTATGTTCCCATCGTTGTTGCCACAGATTTGGAAGTGCATTTTTCTGTTCTAAAGAAGGGAGTGTCCCAATACTTTTGTCTATATAGTGTATGTACATGTCATTGGTGTTTGGAGATGAGTTTTTGGCTCAAGGTCTGCATTTACAGTCACACCAGAGGTGTTAAACTAGGATTAGGACTTGGTTTTATGCAGACCAGTCAAGTTCTTCCACACTGACTGAATCAATCATTTTCTTTTTGAACCTTGCCTTATATACAGAGGCACTGTCATGTTAGAATAGAAAAGGGTCCTGTCCAAACTGTTGCTATAATATTAGAAGCACACAATTCCCTAGAATATCATTATATGCTTTAACATTAAGATTTATACTCATAGAAATTACTAAAGTAGTCAAACCTGTTCATTAGAAGGGGGCGACCCAATACTTTTGGCAATATAATGTATTTCACATTTCTGACTTTATAACACGTAATTGTGACTTTATAAATTACATTATAAACATAATTGTGACTTTTTATCTCACAACTCTGACTTTATTTCTCATAATTGCGACTTTATATAATGGAATTCTGACTTTGTAAAGGAAAAAGTCAGAAATGCAAGAAAAAGTCTGAATTATGAGATAAAAAGCTATAATTAACTTTTTTTTTATTTTTTTATTCATGCCGGAAAAGAGTTTCCATACAAATGGCTGTGTTTTTCAGTACTGAAGGGATATTTCTAAACTGGGCCTCCAAATGATGGAAAACCAGTGGATGAAACATCAGGCAAGGGGTGCAGAACTCTAACAAGAGCTCCTAATTAGCAGAGATGGTGGAAAGGCTAGAAGTGGCTTATCAGGCCACAAACAAGTACATGACCAGTGGTCCTTTAAAAAAATCCTTTGAAAATGAGTTTCAAACACTGGTTATCACTTGTGAACAGTAATAGTGGGCCGCTCATTAAAAGGTCGAATGAAAATGTTCATGTGGAAATCTTTTATATTTAATATGTCCTCAAGCTTGAACTGTTATTAGTTTTGGAAAATAAATGTAGAATATTTTTTTTATTATTTATTCATATTTTTATTATTATTATTGATTTATTTTCATACTTTGTTTCAAACATTTGGAAACATTTTAGTTTTTATATATTTTTGTAAAATTATAAAGTGGGGTTTTGTCTATAAGAGATGTTTTTATATGGCAATCACATTCAGTGAAGCACACAAACAGTTAACATTGGAAGGAAAAAGAAGACATATTTTGGAATCAAGAAAACCGCATATTGGATTCCTTTAAAACACAGCTAAACGGAAAGCTGGGTAATATCTGGAACATTGTGCCTGGAGCAAGTTACATATCAAATATAGGCATAAAGGAACATCCATAATCTGAAAAACCTTTCTCGGTTATGGGGCATAATTTTCATGAGTGAGGTTATGCACAGAAAACACACAAAATTTTAATCTGCAGTTATGAAATAGTGACGCAGATTTTAAAAAATGAAAGACAAAAGACGATAAAGGCATTGCAGACTAAGAAAAGAGTACCTATTCAAAATCACAACCATGAGGCTGTGATAAAATCTTTCTTCTTTTTTTTTTCTCTGTGCACAAAGGGTCTACTATAACTCCCTGTTTCTCATTCAGTCATATTTTGAGCCTATTATAGTTATATAGGGCACTAACTATATATATATATATATATAGTTAAACAGAAAATTACCAAATACTAACACTGTATTTATATAAAACATACCTCAGGAAATCGCATCGAGTTTGTCACGTACAATCGCCAATAACAGCAGTATCCTGTTAATTTTCAGACCATGACTGCGGACATTTCACATCGAATATATCACGAAATGTATATAGTGGTACATATTTTGTGTCTCTCGAAAAAGATCCCAGAGGTTCGTTTTTGTCATGAGATCAGGTCGGTACCTCTGCTTCATTTCTGAATGAATCAGAGTTCAATCAAATTAATGACTCATGTATGAAATCACTTGAGCGATATAACCTGCATAAAGATTATTTTAAAACAGTTACATTATAATGTTGTGATCCCTAATTTAATTAGTAGCATTTAAATTTACATATACGTGGCCATTTTCTGTTTGGGCAACCACAACATTATGAAAATAATTCCTTATTTATTGGTATTGTCCATAATTTTAATATAAGGAAATAATCAATGAATGAATCAATTATTAATTATTAATTTTGGTTTTTGGAGTCATAATGATTGTTCATAGCCTACAGTATGCATAAAAGCCATGTTGTTCGAGAAAAACATTAAAAACATGGACCCTTTGTGGAAAGGAGTCTGTGTTTTTCAGTGTCCAGGAATGCTGTTAATAATGAAGGGTGTTGTTAGCGAGCATGCATGAATGTGTTTTATGTGTATGCTTGAATCCATGCGTAAACATACAAACAGACTGCAAATACTGCCCAGCCAACTGGCAGTCACATCCAGCTGGGTTACAGGCCTGACTGCCTAATGAAAGTCTCTCTCTTTCTTTCTGCCTCTGTTTCTCTGCCTCTTTCTTACCCCAGAGACTGCAAGCCTTTTAAACTGTACACTGTAAGAAGAACTGAGGGGCTTGCGGGGGCTCTGGCTTCTTCATGCATGCTCTCATGCACCCTGATCCCCCCCCAAAAAAGCAGGAGACACACACAAGCACTGGCTGAGGGTGTAGCGTTGTGTTCACATCTCAAAACACGTCCATATTGATAATCCAGCTGTGCATCAAAAAGCCCATTAAAGTAATAGTAACCTGTTTCAAAATACAGGAACGTATTTATGTGGCAGAGGATTGCCAAAAGCAGCTTTTTCAACCGACTGCTATAGGGCTGAACATAAAAATGATGGCAAATGAAATGTCTGGACATGAAGCTGCTGTTTGAAAAGGTCCATATTGATTTTTCTCTGATAAAACCAATACATGCACTTTATTCAAACTGACATGTCCTCCTCAGGGAGTCTTTTGCGTCTAGACTCACTTATGAGGTCCGTATGCCGATTAAACTGAAGGAGCAAGACCAGAAGACATCTTTATTGCTCAGAGGTTGCTCTTTTATTGCTCAGAACACTTCATTTTTGTTCATAATATAAATGTTCTATCTCTTCAGTCGCGTGGATTCTGATTGGCTGTCAAAGTTTTTATTGTTCATCAGCTGGAAAAAATCAAAGTGAATGTGATGCCAGTGATATAATTCTTCTGTGTTATTATTGTTGTAGTTGTGGTGTGGACCTTCCTATTGTCACAGAATTATTAAAACGTTATAGTTATCGATGTATGTCTTTTTGTGTCTTTTCAGACAGTGTTTGTATTTAAAGGATAGCCGTTTTACTTTTATGATTATGATTACAATAATACACTAAAACAATATGATAACAAATAACTATAACCTGTAATTATAACCAATGATGATATTAAAATTGTAATCATAATCACACTGTTTTGTAGCGCAATTAGTTTTACTTCATTGTTATTCTTCTAATTATTTACCTATAGCAGCTAATGAATTGTAAGTTTCAAACATTTACAAAAAATAGCTTAGTTCCACATTGAAAAATAAGATGGATAAACAGCTTAAACATTTGTTAGTGCTGTGGCTTGAATATTTACAAAAGTAATCAATCAGAAATTTGACTGACATGTCGTTAAAGGAGTTGCTAATGTTATCAAAACGGCTAAAGTAAACCACTATCCTTTAAATAATGTCGTGATGTTTCTGTTGAAATAGAAAAGACATAAACGAGACAACTGCTGACATAAGATACAGTATTAAGGTATAAAATGAATGTGGATAAAGAGCTTTATCGATTTTACTTTGGACATCAGTTGGCGTCACTCACAACACAGTGCTAGAATTGCTAATTGTGCAAAAGTAAACAAAAACTTTCTTAAAAAAAAACAATCAGTTAAATAATATTTCTTTTCCCTTGCCAGATTTGTTTTTGAGGTGATTTTTGACACTCTGTCCATATTAGCATCTGTCTAATTTGGCTAGCTATTACCAAGTGACAGATAAATCTGTCCGTTTAGCATTAGCATTTAGCATTATTGTCCCCTGGCTCTTTTTCTGAAGGCAAAACAATAGAAGCAGAAGACCTTAACAAAATCTGCTGTCTCAGAGAAGCAACTGAGATATTATTTGTGATTTAGAAGGATCTGAACTTCCTGTCAGAGACTTTTGAAGAGACTCAACAGTGCAATAAACAACAATGTTCAGAAACAGTCTGCTTAAATGCCCTTTGCTCTGTGGGCCTATATATCGAGACTGCAAGGTCTAATAAAAGGTTCAAGCCAGAGTGGGTTTCTCGGCGAGGGAAAGGGCAGCGGTTTCTCCCCATGCCCTGCTTCCGTTAGCGCAGCTCCCCTGTGTGTAATGACCAGGCCAAATGCTTATCCCGGCGTAAGACGTAAAGCGAACGAGCCCCTGCCTCAAACGGCATGGCTGGAGCTATTCGGGAAATAACGAGGAGCCGTGGCCCTGGCCCTGATCAGGTCTGGAAACAACTGAACGCTCATTAAGAACGGACTGATGGGGAAGAGAGAAGCTAATGCAGTGAGTCAAACGGATTTTCTTTCTCTCATTATTTCTCTTCCTGTCTCTCTCTCGGCTCGCTTCCTGTCCCCGCAGTCTCCCTTTAAATAATTCTTCTCATCCCCTCGTAATCTGAAAACGAGAGGGTGCACTTTGCCCATTTAGAGAAACTCTTCAATGAAAATATTTAAGCAGTCTAGTCAAACACCTTGTGGAGAGTTTGAGCCTGTAGAGGCTAGAAATAGCGGCCGTGAGCCAGGGAGCAGTTGCTGAGAATGAATGATTAGGGGCTGCCCGCTCTTCTCCAAGTGCAATGCAGCCAAAGTGGCTTGGGTTTACAGGGGCGTTATCGATAATTTATTGAATCATCTGCTTTTTCTCTCACGCCAAGCCAAGATAAAGCGGAGTGAGGCCTCTCGACAGAAGCCGGCGCTCAAACTCACTTCGCCAGAGCGGATGGTTCGACAGACGCCAACGAGTTATTTGCATCAACAGATGGGATTTAGCCTTGTGACTGCATTGTAACGCTGTTGTATCGAGAGAACGGGGCACAATTAGACAGTTTGAAGTTTTCTTTTCCATAGAGGAACTTGAATTGGCTAATTGCTTGAGTAAAGTGAATCACATTTTGGAAAACTCCTTCGACGCAGAGAGTTTTTGGCTGTAACAAAGTATCTTTTCTTGCACATTACAGTAAATCAATTCTTAAAGTCTGTGTGAATTGCCCATCTCCCGTTTCACTTATATTGTATAATAAAATGCATCTCAGAGTGAGAAGGGATATTCAAAAAGAAAAAAGGGCAGGAATTGATTGGATTGTGAAAAGTGGCTGTTCCATACCAGAATGGAATCGGAAATGAATGTCAGTTCATTAAAATGACATCTAAATAGTTATTTGATTTTGCTATTATACATATACATTATATATATATATATATATATATATATATATATATATGTATATTAGTGCTGTCAAACAATTAATCGCAATTAATCGCATTTAAAATAAAAGTTTTTGTTTACGTAATATATGTATGTGTACTGTGTATATTTATTATGCATATATAAATACAAACACATGCATGTATTTTGAAAATATTTGCATGTATATACATTTATATATTTATATTCTTATATTTTATAGTTTTTTCTGGTTTGTTTTTATACACAAAGTCAGAAAAATTGAGTCATAACTGTGATTATATCATAAATTATGATATATATAAATTTTCTGTATTAGAAAATTTTGGGGTTTTTTACAGTCAAAAAATGTTGTATCATAAAATGATATCATAAAGTAAAAGCTTCATTTCAATAATTTCTTGAAAATAAACCTACAGTTTGGCATAATCTTATATATCTTTCTTAGAAAATATTTTTTTTATCAAAAAAACTACTTATTAATATTTGAACAGTTTTTCTGTTAAATAAAATGTTACGTGGTATAAAAACCTATACTTATGTTTATAAAATCATTTTTATATTAAAATTTTGAAATTCTTGTATTAAAAATTTCATGTTTCAAATTTTTACTTCATGGTTACACAACATGACATTTATTAAACTGAAACTTTTCTTGAAAATGACAAATTTTTCTTTAAAACCATATGAAACCAATATAAATACTACATACAAATACTAAAAATACTAAAAGACTACATTTCTAAGAACTTAGCAACTATATTTCTAAATGATTTTTCCTTTTCCTTATCAACACTCTTTTACGTCACTGACCTCTTATCCACCATGTGATCTACGTGACATCAGTTGAAACACAACATTGTTTTATAGTAGGAACAAGTGATTACATTTTGATATTAAAAGCTATTCTTCGTAGAATAACACGCAGCGATAAATCCTTCACAATAACACCAGGAACATGAATTAAAGTAAGTGACCCCATATTAATTTCACACTCCACACTCCACAATGCATCCAATCATTTGCTCAAAGTTAAAACCACTTTATAATGACAGCCTCTCTTCATTATCTTCTCAATAAGTCACTTATGTCTTGAGCTTGACGCACAGCCATATACGCGAACATGCTTTTACCTCAATAATTCATAATCGGGGAGGGATGCTGAATAATTGAACTGAACTTGAAGGCTTTTTTGCACAGTGGAGCTTTTACATTGGGCTTGATGTATCTGGAAGAGAGAGAGAGAGGGGGGAAAGAGTGCATAGCGCTAAGCTGTGTTTTCACCACTTGTCTAATTGATCAATAATTTAGCGAGACCCTCTGACTGGGACCTGTGCACTCCAAAAACTAGTCAATGACACAAACCCGTCTGCGCCCTTCCCGAAATCCCTTTCCACGCTCCTTAATCCACCATTACCTCATACTGCACAAAGACACGCTTGAATTCTGCAAAAATGGAACTCGGCCTCCACAGTTCTAGGAAATACTGAGGCAATATTACAGTAAGTGCCTTTCATCTAGGAAATGAGGATTGCTGGTGGAAAAAATAGCATAGCTAGTAAGAACCAATGTGGGCACTGCAGGGCAGCCGTGCTCGCGTTCTCCCTGGCTGATGGGAAAAAGAGCAGCGGCTCAGGGCGGTGCTTTATCGCACGAACAAGCTCTTGAGTTCCAGCCCCGCTCGCCGAACCATCATCAAAGGCTGCGGAACAGAGAGAAACTGCCCCGCCGACTCTGATCTCGGGTTGTTAAGGCACGGCAAGTGACTAATTAACACAAAAGAAACTAGCGGGCGCCTGCGGAGCACTAGGCTGAAGTGAGGGACCGTGAATGTACCTGGAGAGCACATGAATTCCTAAAATGTGCAGAGGCCTAGTGGAGACTAGTTTAAATGGTATGCAGATGCACTTTTGGGAGGGTTGCCTCAAGTCTTGGAGACTGAAGATCCAGAGGCAGTTTGAGGACATCGATTGCACTTCCTCTGATCTCGCTTTGCAGACAAACAGGCAGGGGTATTGCAGAGGGTGTTAGCAATTTATACTTCACCCAGACTTGATCTTCATTTGTGCTCTCCTCAAGTCCTTCTAGGCCAAAAGAAGTACATGATTTATGGAAATAGAATATACTTTTAAAGGGAATGTTTTTATTTCTTTGATTCCTCAAATGAGGAAAATTTTGTCATTATTTACTCACCCTCATGTTGTTCCAAACCAGTTCAAGTTTCTTTCATCTGTTGAACATAAAAGAAGATATCTGAAGAATGTTAGTACTATGTAAGTCAACTATGTTAGTATGGAAAAAAAATAATGGCTACCAGCAACTCTTCAGTTATGAACATGCTTCAAATTATTTTATTTTATGTTCAGCAGAAGAACGAAACTCATACAGGTTTGGAACAACATGAGGGTGAGTAAATGATGACAAAATGTTCATTTTCGGGTAAACTATCCTTTAAAGCGTGAACTGAATGTAATGTTTTCAGACTGTTAACTGCAATTAAATGAAAATCTATTGCTGTTTACAGTATGTTTGTTTTAAATGAAATTAACTGGAATTTAGAGCCACATAATTTTAGACCCACATAATATTTAAGTACATCCTTGTATGTAATTTTCATATTTACTTCACGTTTTTGAAATATGAGTGTACTGCCAAATGTGCTGATAAGTATTGATGGTAAACTAGAAAATGCTTTAATGTAATTTATATTGGAAACATTTATAATTATAATCAAATACTTTATTATGTTAGTCTACACATCAAAATTAGCATACCAAGAAGTTTAAAATACTTTAAAATAAAAATTGTAAATTTTATTTGACATTATTACAAAGTGTATTTGAATCTGAGTTCAAGTCATGAAAGTACCTCTTTAAGTACATTTAAGTGGCCTTTTATTTAATATCTTTAGTTTTATTATAATTTTTTTTTGTTATAATTTTATTTAATATACTTAATGCAGATATTATAATATCTGCAAATAAATTTGTTAAGATTTTAAAATACACTAAAGATGCACATTCAGCACACTTTTATATTTTATTTATTTATTTATTATAATGAATATTATATTATTATTATTATTATTTTATTATTACTATTATTATTTTTTTACAAGGGTTATCAATGTATTTTTTGACCAAAATAATTCAGATAGCTTAAAGCAGATGTGTGCATGCGAGTTCAGGAGATTTTGTCATTTTACTCGCCCACAAACCTATAGACCTTATTCAGGGTAGCTCCAAACTTAATTTCTGACAGGAATGAAAACAAGGCTGTGAGGGACTGAAATATAATGGATTTTACTGTTATTTAACAGCAAACGGACTGCTCAGTGAAAAAAAACTTCAAGAGACAAAAACCCTAAAAACCTTTTTTTGAAAGTTGTGAGTTGTGAAAATTGTGATTTAGTCTTACAATGGCATCTGCTGTATGAAGATCCTAAGTCTATCCATCACAGCCTTGTTCTACATACAAATCAATATGGCGTCTAACCAGATTCAAGCCTAAATACATTCAACTTTTGATTTGTTGGTCCATATGGTGAAAGTAAATTAGGTCCAGTGTTGTTTGACCAACAGCTAAAGTGAATTATTGGCTACCAACAACATTGAGAAACAAAGGGCCAGTTTTACTAACAGCTTGTGCCAGTGCAAACCGTCTTTTGGCGTTAAAATAGTACTGTCAAGATTTACTAAAGACGCGCAGTGACGAATTAGCGCTGAAAAGGTGTGGACATGGTTATTTTTGCGCATGACCTTATTGAATATGCATTTGTAGGCGTTTCCCTTTCAGACGCAAAATTTATGGGAGGAGAGTATTAAAATGAATCATGCAACGAGATTTACTAATGTTTGTGCTCGTCAAACTACTAGTATTTGCGCCATTATTTAACGCTCAAAAAAAGCATGTCTTAAACTATTTTGCGCTTGAAATGGCTGCAGTTATTGTTGCTAGGTGAAGGCACCACAGAGAACACAGAGCGTGTGGTAGAAGGGAGAGGATTTTTTTCCACATGTATTCATTTATTTTGGAATGCAAGAAGAATACGAAAATATCGTTTGATAAAAGAAGTTGCGACTGCTCGAATTTGCACCATGCTTGGTATATTGCGTTGGTTGATATGTAAATGAGATTTTGCATCTGTGTTCTTTATTTTGCGCATTGCTAGCAAATCACCCGCAGAAATTTTCACGCCCATCGCCGCTGTTTTGGAATTGCACTGTCCCGCTAATTTGCCCTGTTTGGTAAAACTAGCCCAAAAATTTTCCAAGTCTGACTGTCACATTACTAATTCATAATGTATTATTAATTGATTTTGCACTCTGTTTGGCCACCACTTCACATCCAATGTTGAGAACCAGTTGCGAACTGATACAGGAAGACACGACGAGAGCTTCAGTGTACTGGAAAGAGTACGCCATGAGGCTCGAGACATGGATCGTTTGTTATTCCTGCCTGGCCTGTGGGATTACTCAAACATTGTTCAAAGCTCAAACCAAGACAAGCAAAAAACGCCTGAGGTTATGAGAAACCCTCACCACTGAGGATCTGAATACGACGATATCTCCCCCATTTAGAGGTCAAGCTGGGCTTTGTCTGATGTGATTTACGATACAGAAGCTCACCTAGGACTATCGAGGAAAATGCATGTCACCCTGTGTAGCTTGGTTAGAAAAACAGCATCTGATCGCTGGTGATAGATGGATCCGTTGGTAGCCGGAGCTTGTGGAGATGAAGACGGGCACAACATGTCCGAGGCAGCGGTGGTTAATCTTCATCTGCGGTCAGAGGTTCCTCGTGTCCCCTGAAGTTCATGTTTCCCGTATTGATTAAAGGCTGCTGGATGGACCCCCTGTTTTGAGGAGAAAAAGTTCTTTGCGATGAGTTTCTCAACTGACGCACCTCTATTGTTCAGGTAGTGGATAAATGGCACAGTGCTGGATGGAAAAACCACAAAGGACATCTCTCAACTGTTTCTTCAAGATCCCCATTGAGATCAAATGGAGAGCGAATGGAGGCTTTTGCTTGGGTTTCCTGCTTCTCAGTATACAAACAGTTCATGCATTTCCCAGCAAACAAACTCATGACCTTGGCATTGCTACTAGTGTCATTCTTTCCAAGAACTCACATCTGCTTTCTCAAGAGTCCCAGAAGAGATCTCAACAGTGTCTCAGACTGTGTTCAGACTTGTCAAGGTGTCAAATCTACAAGAAGAGGTTGCAGATTTAAATATGAACACAAATATTTCTTTCAAATAGCCTTAATTAAAATCTTAGATTTATATATAAAAATATAGAAGCAATCAAAAATGAAAAGTAGACTAGAAATGAACAAATATCATATAATATAATAATATAATGTTTTATGTAGACAATGGTTTTGTTTGTTTACATATTTATTTTTTTTCTTAAGGAAATTTTAAAATGACTTTTGAGATTAATAATACAATATTATTCTGTATAATAATAACATGATATAAAAGTAATGATAACATAATATTGTAATATAAACATTTATAACATTTTATTTATAGGCAATATATTATAAATCTTATAATAAAATATAATTGTAATATAATATAATATAATAAAAATTTTTATATATCAGTCATTATATTATAAATCGTTTAATAAAATATAAATATAATTATTGTAAACTTTATTAAATTATTGTACAGTACATTTTTGTTAAACGTAAAAAGATGATTTTATTTGTTTATATATTTATTTTTTTCTAAGGAATTTGAAAAGTAACTTCAAAGATGAAGTATATAATATAATATATAACAGTTTTATATATCATAGTGATTATATTATAAATCTTATAACAAAATATAATTATAAATGATTACAAACCTAAATTATTTTACAGTATATTTCTGTTGTGTGTAAACATGACGATGAACGTTTTTAAAAGTGACTTCTCCAAGTATGATCATAAAGCAGAAATTCTTTAGTATATATCTAAAATTTATAAAACTTTTATATATTATATTTTATATTACAACTCCTACTGTAATAAACAATATAATTATAACTATAAATTATTACAAATTAATTATATTATCAGATATATCATGTTCCTGTGTCTGTAAACAATGATTTTGTTTGTATATATTTATTTTCTTAAAGTTTTTTTAAGTATATAATATATTATGATACAGTATAAAATTTTATAACATTTTTATATTTATCATATTGTCCTTATGTTATAAATCTTATTGTATTGTACAGTATGTTCCTGTTGTATGTAAACAATGATTTTGTTTGTCTCCAGTATTTTTTTTTCCAAGGGAATTTTAAAAGTGACTTAGATGAAGTTGAATCTTCACTGAAACACTGTGAAGTCTCCTGAGGTATGGAAGCGCTCCATCTAAATAAAACATTCCTCTGGGAAAATAAAATAGTCCTCTGTGAGTTTGGCCTTACTTGGCTAGTCATACAGACCATTCGCAATGCTTGTAAAAACACCTACGCAGCTTTCGGGTTGTGAAATATTTGATCAAATATGTAAAAAACGCATTAAATTGAGTGTCAAGCCAATACCGAGCGCACTAGACCGCCTTTTATAAACACAGACATGGAAGAGAATCAAAAGACGGCAAGTATGCCACCAGCCACCAGGGGAAAGGGCCGCAGCGTCTCTCGTCTCTCGTCTTTGTCTTTCCTTCAGCAGAGAGAAAGACAACAGTGGCAGCTCAAACACGGCGCGTAGTCACGCAGGTTATATCTACGCCTGTGTTCTACAAAGACATGATGGCAACAAGCACTTAATTTGTGGTTAGGCCTTTATAGTGAGGTGTGCTTATCCCCACAGGAGTTCATTATATCCACAGGCCTGCTTCATTGTCCCCCCCCCCCGAGCCACACTCCTCTTGTGGGGTGATTTAATGCAATTCTCTCGGTAATAAACAACTGAAGTGCATGACCACAAACACGCCGCATATATTATCCTCTTGTTTTTTTCCTCCTTTTTTCCTCTTTGGAAGGTTATTCTATCATGTAAATGAGTCTGTGCCAAAACATATTTTTTAGCCGCTGTTATTATTCTTGCCGAGTACCATTTGCAGTCAAGAATGTGATTTTTATTGCCCTTCAGTGGACTGTTATAGATTATTTTATTATGCAAGAGTGAGACTTTAAATATATGATGAGATGATGATTTTAAATATGACGATGTTAATATTTCAAATGGAAGGATAATCGTTTAAAATCATAAAAGTGTTAAAATAAAAATGTCCATTTAGAGACCAAGCTGTATCAAGCACCAAAAAAGCACTTAGTAAAATGAGCAAAAATAATAAACACAATTAATATCTGACCTAGCAAAGAAATGAAATTTTATGAATTGACAGGGTGATGTCATATGTATTTGTAAAATTAATAAAAACTAAAAAAAAATGCCGAATTAGGTAAATACCTTTAAATGTGTAAAAGCCTTCAGAAAAACCTTTGAAAATTTAAATTTAAAACATTTGCCATGTATTCTTTGTATTCATATAGGTTTCATGTGGTTGTAACTTTTATACATTTTTAAAAATACGTTTCAATTATAATGTCATGTGGTGTAACCAAGTAAAAAGTACT
>JAFVLL020040220.1:0-14508 GCA_021397915.2 Tor tambroides | reverse complement strand
AACATTTTCCATTTCCTTTTCCTGAAAAGGCCATTTCCCCATATAGACAACGTAAGGAATAATACACAGTCAGTCACTGCAATATAAACACTTTTAGGGAGATAAAAGTCCCCTCAGCCCCACACCCAGCCATATTACATGGCTACTAATTAAATAAATCAATACATGGAAATAGCTATATTTTATATTAAAGCTTTCATTAAGAAAAATATCCATTACAATGAAAAAAACAAAAGACAATTGTATTGATATTACATTAATATAAATACTGAAGTTTTCGACAGTCATTCTTAAAAGCTGCAACCATTTGCACTAATAGTATTATATATATATTGGAGCACAATTAGTAACTCCAAATAATAATCATGCTGAAAGCATTCCAATTTTAGCTAATGTTTTTGTTATGTTTTAAAATGCAGCAATTGCCAGTATGAGACAATATGTTTTAAATCAAGTTAAAATTTTATTAAAGCCAAATCATATCAGTATCCGTATCAACAACACTGGATCTCATATTTCTCATTATAATTCCCTAGATATGTGACGCCCCAGATCAGGGATCAGGAATATAATGCAGATGCTAAGCAACCCCGACATGCAAGATCATTACCTAGCAAAAGCTCCACCCCCTTTTCCAGCAGCACCTGTTTGGCTTGTTCTTTGACAGAAGGCAATAGATCAGCATCAGCCACTTCCTCACGCGGGTGGATCAGAATCACCTAGATGAAATTTGCGTGAGACAAAACACATGCTTATTCTAAATTGTGGGCTTAAATGTCTATTTGAGAATGAATGCAGAGCTTTACCTGCTTGTCAGTGAATTCAGTCCTGATCTCAGCAGCCATTTCAACACCGGTGGTTCCACCACCAACAACTACAACCGTGTTTGCTTCCTGGATCTGAAACGTTGGATGAACATGTAAATAATTCTAGATTTTTAACAGCTAAACAGCTGTGTTGTCAGTTAAGATCATATCACACTGCGGTTATGTAACAGCTCATAATTAAAATGACCAATAACACAACTCACCACTTTGAAAAAGTCCTCATACTTCTGAATGGCCGATTGGTAGGTGTCCACAGAATTGTGTTTGCCTGGGAAATGTCCGCTTGTTCCAGTGCACAGAATGAGGTGTGAATAACGTACTTGCTGTAGATTAATATTAGCACTTATTAAAGCTTGCATATGCTCATATTTTGTTTTCTTCTGCTGTAACATTATAATATCTCTTACCTTTCCATTGTCAAGCACAACCGTCTGTGTTTCTGTGTCTATCTTTATGACACGGCCTTGGAGGAAATTCAGTCCAAATGTCTCTTTGTATGGTATGAATGTCTGTTTCGCAAAACCTAGATGAACATGCAAAAAACTTTGTTGTTGTGTTATTCTAACTGTTTGTTTTATTACATTAGGCATCTTATTATTAGCATACCAGCTTGAACTGAGGCACGCAGTGCTGCAACGTTGTGATGAAACGCACCCAGGACGTCAATAAGCATGAAGGGTACTCCATGATGTTTAAGGTGTTGAGCAGCTGCAATGCCACCAAAACCACCGCCGACAATCACCACATGGACATTATCGTCAATGGACACCTGACCACCCATAATGCTTCACTACTGCGGCGAGAGAGGGGGACAAACAATTAAAATGTCTTAAACTAAATTCAAAATTTAGTTTGATTCTGCTAAAATAATCATTTGTGTCTTGTACTCACTAAGGCTGCATTTATTTGATCAAAAATAAAGTAAAAACAGTTATACTGTGGAAATAATATTACAGTTTAAAACAACCATTTTCTATTGCAATATATTTTGAAAAAGTATTTTATTCCTGTAATGGCAAAGCTAAATTTTCAACAGCCGTTACAATAATCCTTTCGATATCAAAACTAATATTTTTACGCCAACCAAAAAAAATTTTCAGGATGAAATTTAGAAAGGAGCAACATACTTGAAATAGTAACTTAGAAATGTTGCTACTGACACTTTTGATCAATTGCTTTAAAAGTGCTTTTAATCCTTTAAAAGTGTCAATGTTTTACTTCTGTCAGTAAAACTTTTGAACATACACACAAATATATTCCCAGACATATGCATACATATACATAAAAATGTCGAATTTTAATATTTCAAAGTCTTTGTCCAAAAAGACGATTGTACCTGTTTTTGGAAGATAAGGAAATGTTCCTTTGTCTTGTATAGAAATGTATTTATCTTAAAACAATTACTCAACCAAAATGCTTTGTAATAATGCATGCTGAGATTACAATAAGTAAACAATAACGAGAAATGTTTTTAACATAAACAAAGTGGCCTACATCGATGTACTCATATATATTGTAATATTCATATATTTGCCTGCGACTAACACATAGCGCTATATTACAATAGAAATCTCATGCATAAGCTCATAATCATTTGCATGCAGCGTAAAATTTCTTTGTACACTTACCAACTAATGTGTGGAGGCTTGTGATTATGTAAGGCTCCGTATACTGTTCTTCCACGCGGATATGTCTTCAGCTCTTTCTGCTTATAGAGCTGTCTTATATCCAATGGTAGCACGCGCAGTATGGTTGTGGGCGGGTCTTTTCTGACTGCGTTGCATCATAACCAATGGTTAGCGCTCGAGTGGGCGTGTCTGTTTTGTTGCGTGAGAGGAGAAATCACTACTTTTCCTCTTACATACCAGTGACTGCTGCACTCATAACAGGTTGAGTCAGATAGCAGGGGCCTGTTTCATAAAACAAATTTACCAAATAAGCCAGGCTTATTTCATTTAGTCTGGCTTATTTTGAACCAAATCAACTGACAATAAGTTAGACTAACTGAAATAAACCTGGCTTATTTGGTAAACTTGTTTTATGAAACAGGCCCCCGGTCATATTAATATAAATAAATAAAACACAAAAAAATAAATAATCCAGATCATATTTTAACCCAAATGCTGTCAAACTGCAATTATCATTGGCACCTATATTCACAGATGATTCATCGAAACACTTCATATAACAGTGAAAGGTCAGAAGTCCAGCTGAGTCATGATGATAAACATGGACAGAGTTTTCTTTAACTGATTCATCTTATCTTTTTACTACGAATTATTTTTACTACATTATTATTATTATTATTATGTAAAATTTGATTGATATTGTCTACATTTCAATGCAGATAAAATAAATCAAATGTTATCACTGGCCAGAGTTTGGAGAAAGCACCAGCTCACTAAAAGAGCCAACGCTGTGCCCTTTTGCCTGAATCTGGATGTCATTATTATAAAAGGAAAGAATTATTAAATAATTAATGAATGAATTGGCTAGTTCTCATTTTTGAAAACACATTTTATTTTTGTTCCAAGAATGAATTTCAAATAATTATTAAAATTTTATTTAGACATAATATTGATAGTAAATGATAGTACATTTGTGACCCTGGAGCACGAAAGCAGTCATAAGTAGCACGGATATATTTTGTATGGGTCAAAATTATCCATTTTTCTTTTATGCCAAAAATCATTAGGATGTTAAGTAAAGATCATGTTCAGTGAATGTATTTTGTAAATTTCTTACCGTAAATATATCAAAACTTAATTTTTGATTAGTAATATGCATTGCTAAGAGCTTCATTTGAACAACTTTAAAGGCGATTTTCTCAATATTTGGATTTTTTTGCACCTTCAGATTCCAGATTTTCAAATAGTTGTATCTCGGCCAAATATTTTCCGATCCTAACAAACCATACATCAATGGAAAGCTGATTTATTCAGCTTTCAGGTGATGTATAAATCTCAGTTTCAAAAAAATTACCCTTATGACTGGTTTTGTGGTCCAGGGTCACATTTTAGAAAATTTATTGCGTTTTTCGATATAGGCTACAAGTAATGGAAAACTAATTCAAAACAGTTTGATATTTTGGCGCACTTTCACAATAGATTGCGTTAAATGATTAGGTCCTTCAAAAACAAACGATTGTCATCATTAATTGACTTTCATGTTGTTCCAAACTTTTTTGTGAATCAAAAAGACAGCTGTTAGACAGAGGACAACCTTTCAGTCACCATTCGCTATATTGCATTTTTGTCTATAATGAAAGTGAATGGTGACTGAGGCTGTCATTAACATCCCTTTTGTGCTGCACACATAGGCTGCACAGAACAAGCAGTTGGAAGAGCATGTGCTTTGCTTTAACTTAAGCAGTTTATTTTTAAATAAAAAAATCATGCATTTGAAAAGCCGAGACTGTATTCAAAATTACCCGTCTTCAAAATATTGCATGTGTCTACAGATGGGTGGCGCTATAATAAAAGCCCTGTGTGCGTGGACCGTATTTATACAATATGGCGTGGACCCTCACAGTCCGAGAATTAAATGAGCTGTGAAGATAATTTCAGAGAGAATATGTAAACAAATGTTTCTTCTTCTTATGTAAAAGTGCATGCGATTCTTTAATCTGCCCTCGTAAAGCAACTTTTAAAAGCAAAGCGGAAAAATACAGTGCTCCACCAACACCGTTATGTTTAGTTTCTCTTACAGCAGGCACAATATAATGCAACAAAGTAATGCAATGCAATGCCAGTGTTAGTCTCTGGGGGTTCAGCATGCATGAGTCCACCGCCTGACCAGCAGGGGCTGCAGAATGGAGCATCTCTGAATGAGCAGGAACGCTTGGTACCTCCCCGCTGCTGCACCGCAGGCGGATGAGCGCGCGCGGCTGTCTCTCGAGCCTGGACGCTTCTCTAGAATCTGTTACTTATGTCTGTCTTAAAGGGCAGAGCATCTTTCCGTCTTGGGTCGTTCACTTTATGACCATATGTTTTAGGAAACTCAGCTGATGCTGGACATAAAGTGACTTTTACGGGAACGGAGTCGGTGTGAGTTTACAACGGTAAGATGGTTTATATTTCACTGAGGTCACGTTAACGCGTTTCTTCTTCGGTTGATCGCCTGTGCATCTATAACGAGTCACGGGGACTTTCAAAGTGAATGTTTACAAGGGAAAGGATCACAGTCGAAATATTTTTTTTCTTTTGTTTTACTTTAGTCTTATCCTCGTTCCCATGGTGAATGTATACCAGACCCGCGTGCTGCATTGTGGGATACCTGCTGGCTTTATAAAACCGATTTTATAGGGTTAATTCACAAATGCATTTCTCTTTTTGTCTGTTATTGTTAAATAACTGACGTAAGATTTAACAGCGCAGCATTTTGCGTGGGAAAGTGTTACACTGAATTAATTAAAACATTCAAAGACCCGTTTTGGTTTGACTATCTGAAGTCGTGACCATTCAGCCAGTTCCTTAGTGGTTATTAAGTAACTTTCTTTAAGTATGAGATATTTTAAGTGTAAGTGTAAGTTTGCTTTGTCCTCCACCGTTATCAGAAGTCACTTGAGACTACTGATAAATAAGCCCAGGCTCTTATTGGCTCAAAACACTAAAACACTGGTGCTGGTTGCACCGATACAATGGTATTCTTTGCAAAAACAAAGACTCCTCAAAACAAT
Organism: Tor tambroides; assembly: GCA_021397915.2. Classification (NCBI taxonomy): domain Eukaryota; kingdom Metazoa; phylum Chordata; class Actinopteri; order Cypriniformes; family Cyprinidae; genus Tor; species Tor tambroides. The sequence continues at coordinate 9,003 of JAFVLL020040220.1, read as the reverse complement.
GAAACCAGCAGGATAACAGAAGAAACAATAACACGGTGTAACTAGAGTATAAAAAGACAAAGTATGTGTAGTAAAGTAGTAGTAAATGCATAGCCTCCAAAAAGTGCCATACAATTTGATTACTGTATATTACTGTATAGTGTTTAAATATTTACACTACTATTCAAGTTTTTAAAAAAAAATGTTAGAAGTATGTATTGCTCACCAAGAATGCATTTATTTGATCAAAAGTACAGTAAACTGTTATATTATGAAATATTATTACAATGTAAAATAACTGTTTTAATATATTTTATAATTTAATTTATTCCAGTGATGGCAAAGCTGAATTTTAAGCATTATCTCTCCAGTCTTCATTCACATGATCCTTCAGAAATCAGTCTAATATGATGATTTGCTGCTCAAGAAGCATTTCTTATTATAATCAATGTTGAAAACAGCTGTGCTGCTTAATATTTTTGTGGAAACCCTGATCATTTTTTTTAAAGAACAGCATTTATTTGAAATAGAAATGTTTTGTAACATTACAATGTCTGTCACTTTTGTTCAATTCAGTGTATCCTTGTTGATTATTTATTTCTTGAAAAAAATCTTACCGTCTCCAAACTTTCCAATGGAAGTGTATGTATAGAATACATAGGCCTATCTCTGTGTATAAATTGGCAAATGCATCATAAACTATGCAAAAATATGTTCAGTAAAATATCAATTCAGTCAATTACTCTCTAAATTACTCTCTGTGTAGGCTAAAGAGTCTGGCAGTCATACGTCAATGCCGAATTGACCACTAGCCTTGTTTATAACTTTTAATTCTACATTCATGTCCCAGACTTTGCTGGCTGTGCAGTATGTGGTGGGATGGATGAGGAGGAGCAAAACCGCTATGTGGCCCAGTTAAAAGCTGAGTTTGACAGTTGTGACACCACCGGAACCGGTTACCTCGACAAACAGGAGCTCACTGCCTTATGCCACAAGCTGAGCTTAGATGCCCATCTCCCCTTACTGCTGGACACTCTGCTTGGACCACAACATTATGCCAGGGTAAGCTGTTCCCCATGAACATCCCAGTGTCTCTCATCCTAAGGCTGTATTATAGATCTTAAGATAATGTCTTTTTGCAGGTGAATTTTGAGGAGTTCAAAGAGGGCTTTGTGGCTGTGCTGTCAAGGTCTTTGGACTTCAGTACTTCAGAGGAGGAGAGCAGCTATCTTGAGCCAGGTCCTTGACTAGAAAATGACCTTTATATACCTCCAGGCTTATCAGAGTTTTCAGGGCTGTGTTTATCGTCATGATTTTTTGTTGCTAGTCAGTCTGGACCTTGTGGACTCAAGGTTTGTTGATGGTACATGATGTGTAGTTGATCTAACTTGAGAACTCTGAAGAACTGAGCTGAACACATCCGGGTGTTATTGTCTAAATGATTATTTGTATTTGTTAAGGAATAGCCTGGTATATTTATGATTAGTTACACTACTGTTCAAAAGTTTGGGGTCTGTAATATTTTTTTTATGTTTTTGTTGTTTTCCTAGACTGCATTTATTTGATCAAAAATACAGGAAAACAGCAAAGCAGTGAATTATCAGTACAATTTAGGCTATTTAATTTAATAAATATTAAAATGTAATTTATTCCTGTAATGCAAAGCTGAATTTTCAGCATCATTACTCCAGTCTTCAGTGTTACATGATCCTTTAGAAATCATTATAATATGCTGATTTGCTGCTCAAGAAACATTTCTTAATATTATCATGTTGAAAACAGTTGTTTGTGGAAACCGTGATACATTTTTTAGGATGCTTTGATAAATAAAAAGTACAAAATAACAGCATTTATTTGAAATAAAAATCTTTTGTAATAATTTTTGACCAATTTAATGCATTATTACTGAAAAAACGTATTAATTTCTTTTTAAAAAATATTTTGAACCCCAAACTTTTGAACAATAGTGTGTTTTTTGAACATTGTGGTTTATGTAAACAGTTAAAAAGCATGCAAATTCCTGCTTATCGTTAGAGTTTTTCAATTATTAATATATGGCCCTAGAAAGTATTTTGACATTTAAACCACACTTCACACTTCCATTAAAAATTATATTAGAACCACTGGATAAAAGCAAAAAATGTTTAAGACAGTTGATGTTTGATGTGAGAAAAGGTCATCATTTGCTTGTGCATTTGCTGGGGTCACTGGAAAATTAAACACAAATATGAGAATACAGAAAGAGAAAACAATCATTATTTTAAATTTAGGCAATGTTTGGTGTAATTTTTATGTCGTTACTAAACATCTTTAAGATAACATTACTAAACAACATTAAGATAACATTATTATTATTAACATGCTTAAGAAGACAAAACACAGGCATTCCTGCATATTCATGAAGTCATGCACAATAATGGCTCATAATACTTTGAAATACCTGCCTAGTGATTGTTATGGCTCCGTTCACTAGAGCCTTAATAAGTAATACAGATGCTGAAATGTTTGTGCAGGTCGTTTTTAAACCAAAGCCAGAATAACATTTGTCTTTTTTCATAGATGCATTAGGGAGACTGGTACATTTCACTGTTGTGAAATCTCGCTTGAAATTATCTTTAAAAGTGGAAAACCTGAAAGCTCTGATGAAAAACAGATGTTCAAGCATTGAACCTGGGTTTGGAGATGTTCCATTTAGGTTTTCATTTCGTTTCAAATATATTTCTCATTTTATGAAAAAGGTTGTGACATAAAACAAATGATGTGAAATCCCCTACTATTGCTATTACCACTGTTATTTCTTCATTTTGTCTGCTTCTGACATACTTTAATTATCTGTCGCTCTAAAGCATCATTTCCTGTGCTTCTAGCAGTCCCAGAGGAGGTGAAGCCTAAATATGTGAAAGGAACCAAGCGGTACGGGCGGCGATCACGGCCAGACAAGACTGACTTAGAGCTGACAGCGGACCCAGAAGATTCACCAAAGTTTGGGACTGACAAAGTAGAAGCAAACGGTGTGAGGAGAGCCAAGCTCAGACGCTCCACCTCACTGGAGAGTGTTGAGGTAAAATTCATGATATCTACACTACCTTTAAAAAGTTTGGGGTCAGAAGGATTTTTTTTTTAAAGAAATGAATACTTTTATTAGGCAGGGTGCATTAAATTGAGCACAAATGTCATTTTTGACATATATAATGTTACAAAATCCATTTTTTTCAAATAAATGCTGTTCTTTTGAACTATTCTCTCAAAAATCCTGACAAAAGTGCCACAGTTCCACAAAAATGTAAGCAGCACTATTGTTTTTAACATTGATAATAATAAGAAATGTTTCTTGAGTAGTAAATTGGCATATCTGAATGATTTCTGAAGGGTCATGTGACACTAAAGACTGGAGTAATGATGCTGAAAATTCAGCTTTGCATCACAGGAATAAATTACATTTTAAAATATATTCACATAGAAAACACATGTTAAATTACAATAATATTTCAGGATTTTTGGTCAAATTAATGCAGCCTTGGTGACAATAATAGACTTAAAAAGTCTTGCAGACCCCACACTTTTAAACGGTAGCGTATATTAACTCTATGTCTATTTTAATTTCTATTAAAGGGGTCATCAGATGCCCATTTTCCACATATTGATATGATTCTTTAGGGTCTTAATTAAAAGTCTATAACATACTTTGGTACATACTTTTGGTACAAACATACTTTTTTTAAAATTTCTCAATGGTAGTGTAAAAAACATCTTCTTTACCCTGTCAAAATCAACTCTGTTTTCATCGAGCCTTTTTTTAGTCCATGTCACTTTAAATTCTAATGAGCTCTGGTGACCCCGCCCCTTTCTTCGTGGGGTGACTAGCAGTACTGTTTACTTTAGCCACGAAACTGGCTAACTAGCACATATTAGGAAAGGCGATTTGCATAGATTGATAAAAAACCGTTATACTCACTTCTTCTGTAGATGAAGCTGGATCACGAATAATTTGCGCAAACATAGATGCATTTAGGCAGATTGGGGATCGGCGCATTCACTTCAAAGCTAAAGTAATGTTAATCCTCTGCGTCTTCAGCGGCTCAGATGTCGGGAGTAACTGACGACTTCTATATTCATTATTACATGCAACAACAGAACGCCTCAATCGCTTAATCAGAGACATTCTTGTTTTCCCCTGGACCGGAGTCGACACAATGGCGGTCGGACTGTTTACAGCTCATTCAGCTCAATCAGGGTGGGTCTAAGGTAAGACGGACTTGTCAGTCAACTATAGTGAGGGGGTCCTGTACAGAACTACGTCATTCTGACAGGGCTCTCAGAATAGCCTGATTTGAGAAAGGGGATATTAAAATAAGGATTTTAAAAAAACCACTAGGTGGATTTTTATCATTATAGGATGGATGTGTACACACACTTCCAACACACATTTATGTTCAAACAACTTGAAAAGTGAATTTTGCATCCGATGACCCCTTTAATAATTGATAGAGCGTGTATTTAAAATCTAACAACATAACACTCAAAGAAGACTGAAGGTGAAAATAGGGGTGTCATCTTGGGACTGTATGCAGATAGGCATGCAAATATTGGCACTGCAGTGTACTTGAGGTGTCGTATTGTTAGTCAATAGAAGAGCTGAATCAGTTTGATTCTAGTGAATGGATCTGGGCTGACCTGCTCTTCTCAGACAGGAAGTACGGCGGTGTGGAATGTGCAAGTGCCGGCCCATAGTGCAGCCCCCACCTTCACCAGACTTTAGTGTTACTTTTGGCTCAGGATCAAAAAATGGCCCATTTCACGTTCTCTTTTTTCCCTCAAAGAGCAGGAGCTCTCATAAAAGGGGTTTGTTGTTTCTGCTGTGTCTGTACTTTTTCTTCTGGAGTCATTTTACTTGTGCATAGCAGTGCCAGACCAGAGAGCCAGTGCAAATGCAAATCTGTGCTGCTGGATCCCTCATTTCATGTGTTTCGTTTTTAAAGAGTTATTTTGGATCCATCTTGGTTTGGTAATAGAAACAATAGAGGATGATAATGTTTTTCTTGCTCATGCACGTCACATGTCCCTGTTACTCTTGCAATTGTTTGATGGAGTTGAAGGGTTGATTAAATAAGCAGCTGTCTACCCTTATGAAAAAGAAGTGTGCTTAATTATATTGAATACGCACTTGTAGTGCATCTTAGTAGATTTTTTCAAATCTGTGCTTGCAGGATATATAATATTAATTAAAGGCCACAAATGTGTACTTACAGAGAGACAATTACATTATTTTTCTAACACACTTAAGTATACTTTCAAAAAGTGCACTTTGTAATAATGTTAAATAAACGTTTTAATTTTAAGTAGATTTTTAATAATTGTTTTAAAATGTTTTTTATAGAAGTACACTTATTTTGATGTGTTGACTAACATACTAAAGATGTGAAGTGCTTAATTCTAATTTTAACTGTAGTGTGTTATTTGATATTACATTTAAAGTTAATACATTTTAAATGTAATAAATTGCAACATCATTACATGTGTGTAATTACAAATACATAACATACCGTACAAGTTTCAATAGAAAGAACATTAGAATATATTTTACTTTACCATTTTTGCTTGTAAGTATATTCAACAGTACACTTTAACCATATTTCAAAGACAGTATGAAAAATTATGAAATTACATATAAAGATGTACTTAAGTCCTACTTAAGTGGGTCAAAATGCACTCTAAAGTTTAGCTAATTGCATTTAAAGTAAATTTAAACTAATGCATTTTCATTTAATTGTAAATAACATGCAATTAAATGTCTGAAAACATTACATTCAGTTCACACTTAAGTATATTCTATAAAGTATTGTATTGTATATTAAGTAAAAAGTACTCTTTAAAATTATGCTTAAGCGTACTGCTTTTTCACAAGGTTAGAAGAGACTAGCAGCATGCTAAAAAAAACACTCAGATTATCATGGTGGTAACATTTACATTTTCCAAAACTGTGTCTAATGGTGCTATTTGGGTTGAAAAACTTCTTGAGAGAGTAGGTCACAGTCTGTGGAGGACTCAAACAATCAAGTGCTTTAGCCAAGAATGAAAGCATGCTGGTCCATCAGAACAGTTTATGTTGGCAGCGACCAGCATTTGGTGTTTATGAACCAGCCCGCCAGGCTCCGTTAGGTCCGGCGTGTTTTAGTGCCTGTGTGTTCATCATGGTGTGTTTTATGTGCCGAATGTGTTCAACCAGGATTATAGGTCTTGTTCTGGGTGGAGCTCAGGGTGCAAAGCATCAACTGTGGTCAGAAAGCCTGATAATGTGAAGTACAACAAGGAAAGGGTTTGGTTATAATTTGGCATGGCGCTTCCTCTAACTGCGCCTCTCGTTTTAGAAACGCATACCAGAGCCCTCCCTCGTTCTCTTTCTCTCTCTACACGTCTCTCTGGTTCTGCTCTCCTTTTCTTCTCCCGATCTCCTCTCTCACTTTTCATAACAGTGTTTGAAATATTTAGAGCTTTTATGTAACCCAGTACATGCTATTTTGATGAATGGGGGAGATTACATGCTCTAAATCGACTCTTTGCACTGTCACTAGCGATTCTGTGTTACTCTGTAGCAGGAAGATCCAACTCATCGTGTCTCGTACAATAATCTGATCAACATGCACAGTACAAGTATTATGTAAAAGGTTTAAGGTTTCACAAGGGTGTCCGTAAAGTTTTAAACATCTTAAATACACTTTTTACAAAATTGAAGACTGTAAAAAGTCTTAGATATGTAATACTCTCAATCTATTTTGTGACAGTTCTTTAAGCTGTCTCTTGTTGTTGAATACTTTCAAAAAGCTAAAAATGCTAAAGATTATCATGATTTTATTATTTCTAATTTTTCTAACCATTTCTAATCATCATTCAAACTGATCACACTGATGTGGCATTTAAGTTTGCTGAAGCTGAAAAGTTTTATTTATTTAAATTTTATATTTAATGAAGGTCCTAATTTTTTCTTAAAATAGTAGAAGTAGTAGTAGTTGTTGTAGTAGTAATTTGCATTGAAGATCTTTAAAAAAAATGACATTCCCTCACATGCAGATACCCTGTGTTTTTGGTCAGTACTCCTTACTGTTGATCAGCATTTTCATTGTTAAATAAAACTAAATTAAAACATTTAAAACCGTAAATATAAATACAGGATGAAAAAAACAAAAAAAAAAACAAACAAATCAAAAACAGAAATGTTGCCATAGCAATTAACTGAAATGAATAGATTTAAATTGAAGTAATAAAGTTAATAAAACTAAAACTGAAATGTAAATAAATTATAGCTAAGTATAAAAACTAAAAGAGATGAAAATGACAAGCGCATAACAAAATTACTAAAATTTAAAGTGAAATTTAAATGAAAACTGAAAATATAAAAATCAAAGCTAATTTATTTATTTATTTATTTTTTCTTTTTTGGTCTTAAACGGTAAAGAATGGCTCTAGCAACACCAAAGTCATGGGTTCGATTCCCAGGAAATGCTTGAATTAAAAAGAAAAAAATGTTGAAAAAAATTGAATGTAATGTAAGTCGCTTTGGATAAAAGTGTCAGCCAAATGCATATATATAAAATATGTAGTATAAATATAAAATATATAATGGTTGTCAGTAATTAGACAAAAGAATATACAATCAGAATGAACCATTTACTTTTTTAATGCATGTTCCTGGTCATATTTGGTTTGATATATTTCATATATGTTATTCCAAATAGGATTTCATCACATTTTTATCTAAAAGTATTATCTTGTTTCACCTTTGAAATAACTGTCCTTTTTGAAAATATATATACACAATATTTTCATAATATTTTTTAATAAAATTCCAGATTTCTCCAGAAATACATCGGATTATGATAGTAAAATGGGTTGCAAACTGCGCTTCACATAGATTTACCCCTAAATGCTGAATCAGAAATGCTGTATCAATATCAATACAGTGCTTTACCATGACTGTATGTCAAAGGAGCAAGCAAGCTATATGGACTGAATGGACAGAATCTGTGCAGATTCACAGGCCTCAGCACAGATTCCAGTCCGTATAGTCTTTTACAACATTCATGTGAGCAACAGCACTACTTGTTAATGTAAATAATTCAACCAGCTGTGATAAATATTGCACACAAACCTTGTCATGCAACATAAATGATTTAGTTTTGTGTATGCCATAGACTAAAATACAACACATTTCATCAGGCAGAAGCTGAGGAACTTTCTTGATGAATTGTAATCAAGTCTTTTAAAAGTATCTCATGTCTTTTGATTGCTTGGGAGTTTTTGTACACCCCAATTAAAGAGTTGTCTTTCCTGAAAGACCTCCATATATCTATGCTTTCCTGAACAATGCCTTAGGTACAATGTGCAATGTGCAATGTTCCTCACTTAATTTCCCAGAGGAGATCAATGAAGTGGCTATTTTCTCTTACTAAATCTGCACTATTTGACTCAGAGAGAGAGAGATAATACAAGACATTCCACTCTCTGCCTTCCAACTGAAAAGCTGTTTGTGAACAGTTATGTAATGTTGTTGAAAATTTAATGCTGATGGTAATTGATTGTAGCTTGTCCCATATTCAGCTGGGTTTACTCTTTTGTTGCTGGAGGCTGAACTGTGTATCGTCTCGATCAGTGTATCCTGTTCTATTTTGCATTTGATCAGCCTACATTGATCAAACCACAGGTCAATGACTGAGTCAAACTGTAATCTACCACTAGATGGCACTAGCACAAATCAATTCATGCACATGTACCCAACTCTCTGTGTAAGTTTCACAATCTAGTGTAACAGTACTCTTACCATTTATGCAGTACGGATAAGTATACTGTATAAAGCAGATTATATATATATATATATATATATATATATATAAATAATACAAATAAAATATACAGTGCCCTCCAAAAGAATTGAAACAGTAAAGACAAAATTGCTCTGTTGGCTGTGGAGTCAAGACATTTGCAAATATTATTAAAAGATGAATATGAGACAAAACTACAGAATGTCAC
>JAFVLL020040219.1:0-61674 GCA_021397915.2 Tor tambroides | reverse complement strand
ATACATGGGGCAAAGATGACACAGTTTTGTTTGTTCAACGAGGTCCGTATGTCAATGGCTGGCCGTCAGATTGTATATTTAGTCATTTTCCATGATTTGGTCACAATTTGGTGTTCCATTACTATATTCTATAGCATTACTACTATAGCAGAACTAAACATTCCATTTATTTTTATAAAAAACTATTAGATGTGTTAGATAAACTATTATCTAACATAAAAGTAATCCATCAACACAGATTTCTGTGTTTAGGACAGGATTTGTACCCAGGGATTCCCCATCCTAAGTCCAATTCCGTGCTGGCTGAGCTACCGAGCAAGCTTATGATGTCCGGAAAGTGAAACATAAGAAGCTGTAATCATAACTCTTTATTCTAGCTCCATGAAAAACTATTTATTCTAGCTCCATGCATTCTATTTTTAATCAACACTTAAATGTACAACATTTTGAACAAAATGCTGAGAAAATCATGTTTTTTTCCCCCAAAGACTATTCACAATGATCAAAACCTAGATTGATTAGATCATGTCCATCAACACCCCCTGTGCTTGTCCTATATCTCTTTGTTAGTTCAACATTTCTTTCCGTAACCTTAGGCAGTTTAGATTTATATGCTGTTGAGTGTTTAATGATTGCTTTAGATTACATGTGCATAAGCAATGCTTTTATTGTTTGTTTCTGCTTCTTCTTCGCTTGTTTTTTGATCCAGAGATTCTGCACTATTTCAGATGATGTGTAATAGTGCCTCCTAATGTATAACAGTGAAAACATGGATTGCCAGAAAATTCCATTAATGGCAGGGAAGCATTGTGTCATAAATGACAAGAGGTAATTGATTACTTGAATTATGTCAACAAAGTATGCAGTTGAGTGTGCAGATTTTTCCATTCTACATTTTTGAGGTTGAAAATCTACTCATAGGTCCCTCTGACAAAAAGAAATAAAACAAGAATACAATTCAGCTGCTACTATAGTCCTGGAACTCATCTATCGCTTGCTTTGCCCTCATTCACACAAAGCCAATTTTGGCACACTGTTCTCCAGTATAAGCACAATACAAGCACATTTATATTTCATAGCCTCAATTTGGAACCAGGCCTCCAATAAACTACAGTATCCGTATGATAAACTATAGTATCTCTATTCACGAAGTGTACTTGCACGTCCACAAAACACTCAAACAGCCATTAAAAAGTTGATAAATTTAATTAAAATATGTTTGGCTCTCGGATACAGAATCTCTGGTCTATAATTTTCTCATTCATATAAACATAATTGGTTATGTTCTTAACATCTGCCGCCTGCAGGAATACATTTCGTGGCCCTACAGTTGTGTAACTCAAATCAAGCAAAACACGCCATTCCCTACCACGGTCTGGTGCCCACTCTTGCAACCCTTCAATTGGTTAATGTGGGGTTTAATGACGACCAATTAAAGCGGATCAGTAAGCAGGACGTACAAACAGCGCCATGTCACACTTAGCTTGGACCTCTGGACACAGTCCTGCAGCGAGCCCAATTACCCCTTCAGACCACACACATTTTGCCCTAAATGACTGAAAGCAGCCCTCTGTCTTTTATCCGAAGTGGAGATCTTCCTATAGATCAGTATCTGCGATTTTTACAGGCTAATCCAATTTTATGCGCTATCATCCTCTGGTCTGGTGACCACATGTGCAGTGGTGCTGGAGCGTGTGTTTAGAGGAATAACCTCAAGCACATCAAGTCGACGGTACGATCTGATGGCCAGTGGCTGAACCAAAATATAAAACAGCAAAAGTAAATAATCTTGACAAAAGCTGCCACAGTTGCCTCAGAGAAAACTCCAGCATGTGAATAAACTTGGCTTTGTAGTCAATGTTGTAGAGACAATCTAGTGTATTATCTAAAAGAAAGAAATGTGTCAAATGAGGCTGATTTCATCTAATGCATGCTTTTTGGGGACTGATAGTGACAGCAAATCTGTCGTGATACATTGCTGTACAATCCGCTACAACTGCCTGTGGTCATGTGGGATAACTGTGCAGATTATCGTGAAATCTTTTATCCGAGAATGTGCGAGATTGTATGTCAGAGATAATGCATGCGGCGGTTTTCCTGATGAAATTATTAAGTCATAACATTGTAGAGATATTCAGACAGACGAAAGATAACAGTAAAAGTCTTTTTAGACATCACTTTATTGGAGCTACTGTGCCAGTAGCAATAGTCCAAGTTCAACACAATAACATTTGCGTGTATTTAAATCAGAGGCAATATTAGCATTTGTATGACATTGTATATCTCTCTCATAACAAGTCGGTTTCTCAAGCTTTTTCTGTATGAGTTTTATTTCAACATGTGGACAATTGCTGCCCTCAAGACATGTCGGAATGATTGTATTTATGAGTTGAGCGCATTGCACATGAATGGCACAACAATGTAGTAATTACCAGAAGGAAACTTTGGATTTCCCCAACTTTTTGTGTTTAGCGTGTGTAAGAATAATAGCAGAAACAAATTAATATTTGTTATAATAAGATTTGGCTGGTTAGCATTGGTCAGTTGCTAGCTACAAAAAAGTATTTCTTATTCAATGCAGTGTTAATTTCGTCAACTAAGATGACGACGAAAAATATTCGTTAACGAACATTTTTTTCTGTGACTAAGACGAGATGTTGACGAAATAAAACTAATATCTGATGATAAAAACTATGACGAAATTTATGCCGCGTCTTCGTTAACAAGAAGAGACGGGACTAAAATGTTATTTGAGGACTATTGGACATTCAAAATCCTTCCTATAGGCTAAATGAACTGTCTTGTCTTTCAAAATGTGCATCCCTGTCGTTGGATTGCAATCAGATAAGGGGCGTTTGCATATCTAGTCTCAGTATGGCAGCCACAGTGGACGAATCAGAGCTGATCCTCCCTATACGCAGAATACGCAAGCTGCGTATGGCCCCCGAAACACCAGGGGGCCCCCTTGGTCTCAAATATGTTTTAATTTTAGTTTTGTTTTTGAGTTGGCCAGCGTTTATGAAAACATGAATGATCACTTCTTTTAATGTGGTGCGCTGTCACCCTATCTACGTAAAAATCAGTGAAAAGTAACGTGAATGTCATACAGTCTCTTGCTCGAGACTAAAAAAACGTGTTGAAAGCGTACCGAGCCGCGGAAGAGATACTGTTTCTCGAGCGCTTTCCGCGAGCGCGATTCGAGACGGAGTGAAACACGGACAAATGCGTTTCATCCATTCTTTCATCCCAAACAACCCAAATAAAAAAAAAGTTTTGCGTAGGGCCCCCAGAAGTCTAGGATCGGCACTGGGACGAATAGGCTACCAAAATGTGAACTAATGATCTGAAACAATGGCCTTAGCACCCGAAGGGTTAGGGATAAGGTGACCAGATGTCCCGTTTTTCCCGGGAGTCACAATTCCTTTGGTGAATTAACTTCTAGTTAGCGAGGGCAGGATAGGCGGAATCGCGCTGATAGAAGTGCTCTCTCTCACACACGCTACACTTCTTCAGGTCTCATACAGCACACGATCAGTTCTCTGTGCTCAAATACACACAGCAGTTCAAATGTCTATCATGTAGATTATCTCACGTAAATACAGTCAGTTATGGCTTAAGTGAACGTAAACAGGTGGGTGAAAACTGTGTGTCAGTTTTAAATGCATGCCTTCCATCTTAAATGGAGAGCATTCCTAATTAAATTCCTATCTGTGTCATTAGTGTTAACCAACAAAAGATGTTAAATAAATGTATACGTTAAGTAAACCTGCTGTGTCTTAAAAATTAGTTTCATTTGTATCTCTACCCAAAAATGAAAATTGTCATCATTTATTCCAGTTTTTCCAAATTCAATTCTTGATTCAGATTTCTGTAGGCTTAATTGATTTGGTCTAAAGAGAGAAGAATTAATGACTATTTTTGTTTGAAGACTACATATAAAATAGCTACCCAAATAAATGTTGGTAACTGCAGTTTGACTAAAAGTAATGACTAAAAGTTGACAAAAATGCAGTGACTTTTCGTTGACTAAAACTATGAAAGACTCAAATTACTAAAATGTGACTAAGACTGTTAAGCATTTTCATCTCAAGATAAAGACTAAGACAATATCAAAAATGCCTGTCAAAATTAACACTGATTCAATGACCAATTGTGTCCCCAAATAATAATAATAATAATAATGAATGTAAGAAATATTGCTGCTGCACATATATGTGAAATAACCCCCATATGACATACATTGAAATTACCCTGTAGCAGATCTAGACAGGTGGAGCTGGGGGAGGTAGAGGGTTTCTAAAGCGCGCTGCAACTGCTACAACAAGCTCTAGCCAAGTATTTGAATGTTGAGCAGCAAACCTATTGGCTGCTGTTGTGAAAAGAAATCTAGAGTTTCATGACAGAACTTTATATTAATGTATGACATGTTTTGCCAGAGACTGTTTATTTATTCTTTTTTTTTTTTTTTTTAATTTACTTACTTTTAAGAATTTTTTTATGGATTTTATCCAGTTTATGATGCAAGAGGTTTATGTGACAAAACTACATTTCCCATTGTTCTTTGTGAAAGAACAACAACCTAGATGTGCTTTACTCTTAATTTTGTTTCACCAGCACTGAAAAGCTTTGTGTATTTATAAGTGAAAAAAAGAGAAATAAATAATTAATTGCCTAATTTGCCCATCCTATGACCTCAAATTATAGCTATGCGAAAAATTTGGTGTCGTGTGTGACCCACCCGACAAAAAATAATGCTATCTATCAGAATGTTCTACCAGTGATATACTAGAATGGGGTTAGGGGTTAGTATTGTTTCAGCATTGTGTAGGCAATCACCACTGCGACTGACATGACTATTGAAATCTTTAGAATCGGCTGTGGGGCGGGATTTGCATTTAACTGGTTTGGGGAAAAAGCAAATGCATGCCATGCAACCCTTGTGAAAAAGAAGTGTACTTAACTGTAGTGAAAGTGCACTTGTAGTGTACTTCAAATCATAAAAGTAAATTTTTAAAAAATAAAATATGAATTAATTAAAAGACCACTTAAGTGTACTTAAAGAGTATGTTTCTTAACACACTTAAGTACATTTTAAAAAGTGCACTTTGTAAAAATGTCAAAATAAAGGGTTTACTTCTAAGTACATTTTAAATCATATTTTAATAATCTTTTGTTGTGCTTTTACACTTATTTTGATTGATTTACTAATATATTAAAGCACATGTAAAGCATTTAATTTTTAAGTTAATGTGTTATTCAATATTACATTTAAAAATTAATATTTTTTTAATGTACAGTACTTAATTGCAACATCATCATTATAAATGTGTAATTACAAATATACTACAAATAAGAGTTGATTCAGTATAATTGGGACATTTTTTCCCCCAGTCATCTCAATGGCAAAAAGTGTCCCATTTTTACCTGAGTTCATGCTATAAGACACATAGCTTTTAATATAAATTATGATAAAGTGTATTTTAGTTACTTTAAATGCTAATAAGTTCAACAGTGCACTTTAACCATGTTTAAAATGCAATAGAACTAATACATTTTCTTTTAATTGCAATTAATATTAAGTATATTAAGTGTCCGAAAACATTACATTCAATTTGCACTTAAATAAAACCTTTAAAGTATATTATTTCTGAAGTAGGTACTTTAAAGTATGCTAAAGTGTAATTCTTTTTCACAAGGGAACATATATTTTTGAGATCACTGTCTTTTGAATCATTGTATTCCATAACCATAATATGTACAAAAAACCTTTAATAATATAATGGTAAATTTTTGCACTTATGTTAGTATATAACATTGTGATCATCTCATTTTAGTGTTACATCTGGGTCCATCTGCAGGCCCATGCAGAGATCTGTGGTTCAGTGCCTTGGAGAGGAGAGAAAGACTTTTAATAAACAAACTAATGGATCCCATACGCAACCCCTCACTTCTCTCTTTTTATTGCTCTCTCAGTACAAGCAGAAAAACTCCATTCATAATTAGAGAAGGGGAGAGAGACGGAGATGGAGAGAGATAAAGAGAAAGGCTGAGAGAGCTGGAGAGAGAGAGAGAAAAACCAACAATTAACTGGCGTCGCAGTGTTTATAGCTAAAGTTTGTTTAAGGCCGATGGCTTTCATAACTGGCCCTGACCTTTCAAAAGCATGTTCTAAATTAGCTTTTGATGCTGTGATACCACCAGGCCACTTGCATCAGCTATAAAGCATGTGATCTGGATTGAGCAACATTAATTTTAAAAGTCACAGTGTTGGGTTATTCATTCCAAAAGTAACTAATTACATCACTTTGTTACTTTTTAAGTAATGTTTAAGTAATGTCTTGAATTTTAATTTTGAATTGAAAGCTTGATTTGTGCACACTTCTTCAACTATTCTTCATTTCTTCAAGTTCTATTTTTTTATGCTGTGATCAAGTGTTAAACTCAACTGTATTTGTCAGTAAATAAATACAGTAATGCACTAAGTAAATAAGTAATGCACGCTACATATTTGAAAAGGTGACTTGGGTAAATTATGTAATATAATTTTGCACAAGATTAATATAGAGGGAGATCAATGAATTCAATGAATTAATTGTTAAAGCTACAATTAAAGCTTTTTTTTTTTTTAATTAAGGTTAACCATTTTACAGTGTACTGAAGACTACTGAATAATAAAACAAATATGTGTTATTTGTTGGACTCATTATCCTGCAATGACCAAACAGGTTTTATTGTGCACGTCTCAGGAATCCAAAATTGGGATAGTTCACCAAAAAATTTTAATTCTGTCATCATCTCTCTCTCTCCTTCGGCTTGCTCCCTTTTTTTTTATCAGGGGTCGCCACAGCAGAGTGATCTGCACGGCCGATTTGGCACATGTTTTACACCGGATGCCCTTCCTAATTCTGTCATCATCTACTCATACTTATGTTGTCTAAATCTGCATGTCTTTCTTTCTTCTGTGGAACATAAAAGAAGATATAACAACCTGGTCTCATGACGAAAACTTACCTGTGGGAACTTTTTCGCAAGAAGCGAAATATGTACCACCATGTATGTTTTGTAACATATTCGATGTGAAATGTCCACTGAGTGGGGCTAAAAGAGTGTTCGGGTTTTCTCCACGGAACAGATGAACATACAATTGTACATACAAACCGCATACATTTTATGTGATGTTGGTTTTATAGGTGTCACATCAGTTTTGACTTGTTGACTTGAAATGTCCGTTGAGTGGCGCTATAAGTCTAATGCTCCATGATGTGTATTTTGTTTTTTCCCCCGTAACAGATGAACTTACATATGGTACGTTTTATGTGACGTTGGTTTTGTAGGTGTCACCACAGTGCTGATTGAAATGTTCGTTGAGTGGTGCTATAACTCTAATGCTCCGTGACGTTTTAAAATAACTAACCATCTGCACTACACCTAAACCTACCCGTTAGTATGAACAAAAGCGAATGTGACGTAAAAACGCAATCGCAAGCATGCCGTTTTAGCTTGTTTTTTGATCTCTCATCTTCCAGCTCTTTCATCATGAGTCATGTTTTTGACAGGATTCGTACCCAAGGATTCTGCATCCTAAGCCCAATTCCGGCTGAGCTACCGAGCAAACCTGTTACGTCCGGAAAGCGAAACATATGGAGCTGTAATCATAACTGTGTACAAAAACGCTTACATGTGCTCGCTGTTTTACCACCTCTAGTGTTCATTTCTGTTGGAAACTGCAGTGATATGTACTTATTGGTACATATTTCACCTCTTGCGAAAAAGTTCATACAGGTACATTTTCGTCATGAGATCAGGTAGCGATATAATGAAGAATGACCACTGACTTCTTGTTATATTGGTAGTAGTGAAGTTTTAGAACAAATATGGACTAATTGAACAACTCACGACTTGGTTGAATGAATAATTCAAAGACTCACTTTCCGAAAATTGTGGCTCAAAACTAACATCACTTATCATCACCTACTGGAGTAATGATGTAAAAATAATCTTTTTCATATAGTTTCGACACACTTCAGTTTGTAGCCTCAGCTACGATTATATTGGATCACAGATAATTTTCTCATTGCAACAGTACGGACACAGAAAATGGCCTTGCCTGCACCCCTATAGAGTTCATTACTACAAAAATACAATTATCTCTGGCCCGATTAGACACTGCATGTTTCAAATGGTGCATAAGAACGTGCTAACAATTTAGTAAGCGTCAGTTTGTTAGATATGACTAAAGTGGACCATCAAAATAAAGTGAAAAAAAGAAAAAAATACTATTACTGTTTTTAAATTGCTGAATAATAAAAAAAGTATTTACTGTATAATGTAAATGGATAACCAATACAAACATGCTATGGAGTAAATTTAACATGGCAAAAGTAAATAAATAAAAACAATGCTCTTTTGCATGTGCTTTTCTCAATAAAGTGCAACCTTTGCATTCTGGATAGAAAAATCACATTCATTTTCTCCATAGAAAATTAGTTTATTTATTTATTTATTTATTTTACATTTTCTACAGTGGAAAAAAGTTTAATTGCACACTTAAGCTATCAAACTATTTCTTTACTTTGATTTTCAAATACTATTTTTTTTTTCTTTTTTCGAATGTTCTAATCAAATCTTCTCTGAGCTGGTTTTTTGGGTTGTGGCTTAGAACTATTTATTGAATCCCTGTAGAGAAAATGAATGAGAAAATTACTTGAGAATCAAGGTCCAAGATTTCTTTTCTGGCAGACATGCAGTCTTTTGTTTTTAGTATTATGTAGCATTGTAAACTATCCTTGTGAAATATAAGATATTGCACAACATGCTTGTGTTTTGGCATGTTTTATTTCACACACATGCTACAAGTAACCAAAACATTCTTACACAAATTCTAAATAATGCCCTGTAGAGATTACATGGAAAATAGACTTATATGACAGCACATCACTCCGCACAATAACATAATTCCCATCTGAACTGACTGACTAACTGTTACAGATGACCACAGCTTTATTGCTGTAAAACCATGGCGTAACCAGCTGATGTGACTCCCAGCTGCTCAGACATGAGGACAGCCATGTATTTCTGTTATTGCTATGAGATTATTATCTCCATCCTTTCCAACTGTGACTTTCCAGTAACTTGTTTCATGATACACTGACTGTGTTTGTTTCTAGAAAACTATTTGTGGACTTACCAAAACATGTAAACAATACATTGAGTGTGTTACTTCATTCATAATCAGCCTCCAAGAGTGTGTGGGAGCATCTTTTATACTAGACCAGGAGAACACAGGACAAAACCAACCAATGAGAACAAGACACATGCAACCAGAGCCATTAGAGTGCCCTCTAATGAAGTTCATGGGAACTCCAGCTGGTGATCGTAACATAGCCCTCTCCCTAAGGAGCGGCTTCCAGATGCTCCTAAACGAGAATAGACAAGAGTCCACGAGGGAGGCGGAGAGGAGGCAGAACAGGGGAAGGGATGGAGGGCCAGGTCCATGTGGAAGTGGAGGGATAGGGGATGGAGGCAGAGCCGGCGGAGCAGGGTGCCAAGGCAGAGCAGAGAGCCAAGGCGGTGCAGGCAGAGCAGGAAGCCAGGGCGGAGCTGAAGAGCACCAGGGCAGAGGAGGAAGCCAGGGTGGAGCAGAGAGCCGGTGGACCAGAGAGCCAGGGCGGAGCCGAGGACCACCAGGGCAGAGCAGATGGGTCCGAAGGTCCCCACGGCGGAGCAGATGACCACCACAGCAGAGCAGACGTCCACCAACATAGAGCTAACGAGGCAGGTGACCACCAAAGCGGATCAGGCGGGACTGGAACAGAAACCACAGAGAGGTTAACAACGGCCTCTGTGGCCGAGACAGGACAGGCTGAGAGTTCACAGATGGCCTCCATGGCTGAGACAGGACAGTCAGAGAGTTCACAGACGGTGTCCTTGACCATAACAGGACAGGCAGAGGGTTCAGAAGTGGACGCCGCTGACTTGGGAGGTTCTGCAGCAGGAGCTGCCACCTCGGGAGGAGCTAGAGCAGGTTCAGATAACTTGAGAGGTTCTGCAGCAGGAGCTGCCACCTCGGGAGGAGCTAGAGCAGGCTCAGACGACTTGGGAGGTGCTGCAGCGGGAGCTGCCAACTCGGGAACAGGAACGTGCTCTGGAGCGCATTCGAGGACTGGAGCGGGTCCTGGAGCAGACTCATGGACTGGAGTTGATTCTGGATCAGACACAGAGTAGTGTGTGGCCCAAACACACAGAATGATACCTGCCATTACAGGGAGCACAGAGGATAGGGGACCAGTACTGAAGCTCTTGGGATGCCTGCTGCATGCACCGACATCAACAGTGGGTGCACCAGGCTGGACACCAGCCTCAAACATCCTTGGAACGCCCTGGTGTCTTCAAACGCAACATCCAGGATGCTCTGGAACACTGGAGTGGCATCCGTGATGGCTGAAGACTGTGGCTTGATATCCATAACGGCTGAAGGCTCTGGTGTGGCGGCCATCTTGTGCAGTGCCTCTGGGTTGGTGGCCATCTTGAGAAGAGACTCTGAACTGGCGGCCATCTTGGGAAGGGATTCTGGGCTAGTGGACATCTTGGAAAGAGACTCTGGAACGGTGGCCATCTTGGGACAAGACTCTGGAACGGCAGCCATCTTGGAACGAGACTCGGAACTGGAGGCCATCTTGGGACGAGACTCTGGAATGGCGGCCATCTTGGGACGAGACTCTGAACTGGTGGCCATCCTGGGACGAGACTCTGGAACGGTGGCCATCTTGGGACGGTACTCTGGCCTGGCGGCCATCTTGGAACAAGATTCTGAACTGGCGGCCATCTTGGGACGAGACTCTGAACTGGGTGATCACAGAACAAGGTGGTGCAGAAAACAGGAGAGGTGACCATAATCACAGGACCTGCTGGTGGCCATGATGAGTCAAGCTCCGCTGCCATTGGCGCTTGACGATGTTGGCCGCCCCCCAAAAAATGATTTGGAGTTTCAACACAGTCCTCTGCTTCACCCACAGTAAACGGAGAGCCACATAACAAAAGAGCATAATCCATGAAGTCTCTTAAGCTACAGTTAAATTCCCCTTCAGGTAGCCATGTTTTCATCGAGACCATAACGGAAAATGTCCTTTAACATGATATCATCGAATGGCACAAGATAGGACAACTCATAAAATCGGTGAACATACTCCTCAATAGACAGGCCTCTTTGCTGCAGATGTAGTAGTAGCTGGTCGACTGGGTCCATGGTTGAGCTGGGTTGTTGAAATAAAGCTGCTGGATCCGGGTATGGCTGATTATTCTGTAACGTGGGGAGCGTGACAACGGAGTTGGAGGATCCAAATGCAAGGCTTTATTTACAGACGTGGTCAAAACAGGCAGGGTCGAACACCAGCAAACAGTACAATCCAGGCAGAGGCAAAAGAGCATTCCAAAATACAGGCGATGGTCGGGGCAGGCGGCAAAGGATCAAGAAACTAGGAACAGTCCAGGGTCAAAACTCAAGAAAACACAGAAAGGAAAACACGGGAACTAAGAATTGGCTATTCAATAATCAGCCCCCAAGAGTGGGTGTGAGCATCTTTTATACTAGACCAGGAGAACACATGACAAAACCAACCAATGAGAACAAGACACATGCAACCAGGGAACCAATCAGAACATGACACATGCAAACTAGGAACCAATCAGAACATAACATACAAACAGGGGTAGCATATGACATGAACACATGAGGGGCAAGGGACACATGGGAAATGAAGTCCAGGAAACAATAGCAAGAGTCCGGGTTGGAGTGCCCTCTAATGGAGTTCATGGGCACTCCAGCTGGTGATGGTGACTATATATATATATATATATTTATATATACATACATACTCACACACACACACACACACACACACACACACACATACATACAACTAAATTGATACTTAACACAACTAAATTTATTTTTTTAGCCAATTTGAAGTCAATTTTAAGGAAATAAAACACTTTTCAAAAATGGTCCATTCATATTTCTTTCCAACAAATGGCAGTTAAAACTATCAAAATAGAAGATGCTATTTTTCTCACACGTATCAATTGTTTAATGTTTAAAAGTGAATCTTTGTAATGATGGACATTTTAATAATATTAATGATAATGCTGAATGATATACAGTATACTAGGTCAAAAGAAACATAGCTCTTGTTTGGTTTTGATGATGACACTTTTAACTGATTGGGCTGTGGTGGTAAATAAGTCAAGAAACATTGAGAAACACTGTGGTAAACCATAAAAACATAAATAATAATGATAATAACATTATCATTTGCCCATATTTGCCCATATCTAGCCTCAGACAAAAAGCACACTTCTTTGGGCAACAGAGATCTCATTTCCTCATGCTGCTTTAGAACCACAGCAGTCAAGAGTTTTTCTCTGATCAAAATCCACTCTAACCACACCTCAAGATTTGAGTGTTGTATGAGCTTAAATGAATTCGCTCCCTCGCTATTGCGCTCCCTCCCTGAAGATCTGTGCGGGGGTGGGGGAACGGGGCATCGCCTTACTGAAGACGGTGGATTAATTAGTAAAACTCCTCTCGGGGGAAGCATTAGACAGAGCATCCACGGTCAAACGGGAAGCATTAGCTCCTGAACCCCCTGGCGCACCCGGGCTTCAACACTGCCTGGGTAATTAATAGGGCCTCAGTGTAAGTGGAGGAACACTCATTCACTACTCACAGCCGCAAATGGTCTGTAGTTCAACCGAGCAGAACTGGGATAAAACCTCATTTTGCCACTTGCCAAGTTAATGGAGTCCTAACTTGAAAAGCACACCAGCTTGGGAGTTATATTCTTTGGTGTTTAATGCAGCAATGAGGCGTGGGTAAGTTGTATTAAGACTGCTTTAAAGTCAACATGAAATGGCTTTCGCAAACCCACTTCCATAATGGGCCGTATGTCTGCATCTATTATGTTCAGTGCTGGGGAACTCCACGACCAGGATCTAGATGGTTCATTAAGGTAACTATGAGGCTTTAAGAAATGTGAGAATGGAGAGCGAGTACATTGTTTCTGTTGGTCACAAATTACGGCATATAAAGGTCTGGGATTTAGATGGGTTCGTTATTAAAACAATACTAACTGAATTTAAGGAATGACATCACCATATAGTATTTATGCTATAAATCAGTCTCGTTAGTGATTGAAATTAAAGCCATACCCTTTAAGAATCGCTTGCTCTCACTTAGAACAAAACCAATATTTATTTTTTGTAATAGAATGAAACCAACCAACATTTAAATCTCCTAATTTCATTGAACATTCAGACATGTCACTGCAGTACTGCAGTGCTAGATAACACTAAAAATACAATATAGCTAAATTAAATTCAGAGGATCACTCATATTATTACTGGGTCATTCTGTGCCTACTGGTTTTCGATCACTGAAAATGGGTGAAATCACCAATTTTAACTTGGAGCTGCTTTGAAATTCCCATGTCTATGGGAATGAACTCTATGGGGCCTTGAAAATTAAGATTTCAGAAAGGAAAAGGAAATTTTGAAACTTTTAGAGTTATAGGCATGCAAACTTGAGGCAAAAAATGCAAGAGGTGCTTTTTGCCATTTTTGAACTGTCACCGTTAGCATATAATGCAATAAAGATTGCTAAAGTCAACAGATTTTACTAATAGACATAATAGACCAAACTCTGTGTAAAAATAAAATAATGATGCTGCCTTCTTTCTGAAGTCATTTTCACCCTCCTGTAATTTTTCTTCAAATCTCTACAAAATAGTGGATTACTCAGTAAATATACATCCACGACATTTAACATTTTGGCTTTCATCACTATACATGTTTATATTTCTACAGAAAAAAAAAAATTAACAAAATCAAAAAACTGAGCCGGGGAAGTTTCCGAAATTTGGTTGATTTGAAATGGACTATATATCATTAAACTCGCCAGCCCTGAAACTTGTATTATCATACTTGTAACAATATGATGTGTATTGTAAAAAGTGTTAAATAAATAATTTTGACTTGACATTAACAAGCTGTTGAGTTGAGTGTGTTTCAAGTGAGACATCTAAGGAGGGGACAGGACAGGATCTGAGAAACACTGCTCTGTACCTCTGGATAAGTTGAGATGTACCTAATAAGGTCTACAATTAATCATGTCATATCACACAACTTCAATATCTGATCCCCCATATTCGCTCCCACTGGCAAGTGGCAACCTCCTCTTCATGCCACCTATTAATAGTATAGAAGGAGTTCTCAAGCCCCTTAATGCTTCTTCTCACTCCACTGCATCAAGTCACATTTATTTGTATAGCAATTTACACTATACAGATTATTTCAAAGCAGCTTTACAGAAATAAACAAGAAAATAACAGGATTGCAAAATTCATCAATTATGAAATGACTTCAATTTCAGCTGTAAAGCAGCCCTACAGAAAACAATTGTCATTATTCAGCTCAGTATAGTTCAGTGTTGATTCGATTTAGTTCAATAACAGTGTCAATGTTGCAAAGTTCATCAATTACCATCAGTTCATCACCTTTTGCTCTGTATTACATCCACTCTGAACTTCACTAATGATCCTATTTCCTTTATTATTAACTTAAAGAAGAATATTCTCCTCACCAAGAACTGCAGAACCACTTTCCCTATCAATCTCATCCTCTTCCCTCAAAGTGATCTCCTCTGATCTTCTGCCTTACTTATTCCATTCTGTCAACTCTTTCTTATCTAGTGAAATTGTCATCTCAGACTAAGGCATTCACATCAGACAACATTCTTAACGCTATACTAATTATTCTGTATTTCTCTGCATTCAGTGCCCTCAACCACAAACTATTGATATCTACAGAAAAGGTTACACTGTTCATTCTCTACACTGCTACCATCCTTTGACCCTTATTCAAGTAGTAATCTCAAGTGCAGTTGCTACATCTGGGCCATCTCTTGCCATCAAGCCCACCCATTTCTACACATAAAAAAATCCCATTTGACGGGGTCCACAAACTTTTTAACACATTGATTGCATTGATTTCGTAATTGACTCTCCAGATCAGCATCACCCCACTGCTGTGATTTAAACACTTGATTTGGGTCTTTAAAGGCCTTAACACACCAAACCAACAACAAAGAGCTAGCAGCGAAAAAAAGCTATGTTGTGTCTCTGTATCTCACACGTTTGGCCTAAAAAGTTGCACTTCAACATACTGCAAAAACTGACCTAACATATAACATACAGTATATGATGGCCCGACGTTGGCTTGGTGTGTCACAAGAACAGAACATAGGATGGACTCAAACCCTAGTACCCACAAGGACAACAGCTCTTTATATGTCTGGATCGAGATCCTACCCTGTGCCACAACACCAACAAACCATTTCTATTTTTGGTCATCCTACTGAGATAACAAGCCAATCAAATTACACTTTTACCTGACTTTTACACTCAGTGAAATCATGTTCAGCATAACATGTAACTGACCCTGTGATGGACTGGCCATGCCTCCAAGGTGTTTCCCTTAAAACAAGAGATGCTGGGATAGGATACAGAATCCCAATGAACCTACATTGGACAAGCAGTTTGGAGAATGCTCTGTTTCAATTTTACCTTTTCATCTCTGGTCAATCTTACCCTACTATCAATTGTACATTACAAAGCTTTAGCATTAATCTGCCCTATGTGAATTCAGCAATGAACTTTATACTTCACTCTCTCTTTCTCGATCATTATGGGCTCCATGTGACGTGCCAAACATATGCTCAGGGAGCCCTTCATATACACCCATTTGCTTTCATTTGTGTTTGTGTGGTCAAATTTAATCAAGGAAGCATCTGGGCCTCTTTAATGGAAGTAATTGTCCTTTCTGCATGCCTGTGTGTGAGCAGACAGAGAGAGTGTGTAAAGCAGATTGCGGTGGTACTGTATGTGCATGCATGGACAGTGCAAGAGCATGTTTCAGCATCTATCTAAAAGGCCATTGTACTAGGCCACATGAAGAACATTCCTCTGAGGTTTACTAATTATGCTGTGGCTTAACTTGGCACCAATGCGAGAGATCCTGGCTGAAGCTTTTAAATCTGTCCACAAAGTCTCGTCCTAAGACTAATAAGTACCCTGTGTACCAGACCTCCCAAGGGGGCAAACAGCCTGGTCCATCATAACAGCAATTGCTTTCCTGTACAGCTCAAATCACACACCCCCTTATGTACGCATGCTCGTAAGTAACAATTCTGTCCCAAATGGGTCTCCAGCTGTTTCAGTAGTGAAGACACCAAAATGTCCTGAAAATATCAATGATGTCAACAAACCATTTTTTACATTTCATATAGACTACATTTATGACATTTTTTTGTCTTTTTTTGGCCATTATAAACTGTCATTATATGGAAAGATGTACGGGAAGATTCTTCATAAATTGCTATTTTGTGTTTGGAGAAAAGTAACAACAATTATGAGTGAGTACGAAGAGAATTGTCACTTTTGGTTGAATATGGGCTACTTTTTAATGTCTCCTATCCATCACATTCCCTCTTTTGTTACATTGAAAAGGCAAATATATAAATCTGGTGTAATGTCAGATTAACTGATAAGGATTTAATTTAATTAAGGAGCCAAATATATGGCATGATGTCATTATGTTTATATATTTTAATTGCTTTTCTTAAGTCAGTTATGTTTCACTGAGATTAATTTCACCTGCGGGTATCATGAAGTTTTTTGTGAATTTTCACATCCACCTCTTAACACATATACTATTTCACCTCTTCCTCAGGAAACAGAAAGGGTGAAAGATGACTTGAAGCACTTCACCCCTGCCTGTGTCTTTTGTCTATGCTCTCTGGCAGCTGGAGTGATTACATCTTCCCTCTGTTTACAGTCACGACAAGATTCACTTGCCACATGCTTGCAGGTATGAAGCCATAACTGCGTAGACTCATCCATGCCCAAACACACATTTAGATCGCTCTGAAGCATACACCTCCTTCTTTTATCCCTCTAAAGAGAGAACCTGAAGCTTTAGACCCATTCAAGCATGTCCTGTCAGATTTCTGAACCAAATGGATTTTGAATGAAAGTTCAAAGAAAGTTAGCAGAAAAACATTGTTCTAATCTTTGGTAATTAAATTGCAAGGTTATTATAGGTGTAATAGGTCTTTGTTTATGTGTTTATGTCTAAAATTGGTCTGTCCAGTGGAGCCACACTTTCCGCTATCTGTAGAAAGGGTCCACTCTCAACAGCTGTATCCCTGGTCTCAATTATTTCAACAATGGCCATGAGACAGACTTTTGACATCAGTGGTCTTTATATTATACATCTTAAATGGGTCATGAACTGAGAAAACAAAATTCCTTGAATCTTTTGACATATAAGAGGTCATTGTACTATAAAAACATCCTGTAAGTTTCAGAATTCAAAACTTTCACATTAATCTAAAAATAGCTTACACTATCTTGAAGGCAATCTGCCAAAACAACAGCTTTTGCAATGTTCTACTCCATGATGTAATAGTGTGGCTAAGCACCACCTCCGCAGAAGAAGATGAACGCCTGCTTCTACATCACTGCATGTTTAGCCCCGCCCACCGATTCGCGCATGTAGTGTAAATAACACGAGAAGCGTACACAGGTCTACACAGAAACCAAACAATAAAGATGGCTCCGAAGACAACAAAGACGCTGTACATTAGGAAAGAGTGAATGAACTTTATTTTTAATGAAGTTCCAGACCACATCAGTAAGAACTTGGTCCTTTGTTCACTTTATTTTACCACGGATTCGTTTACAAACAAGGCACAAATCAACGTGGGATTTTCAGAAAGATTGAAACTAAAAGACAATGCTGTGTGCTGACTATATTGGATCAACAGTAATGTTGCAACACACAAGTGTACTTTTTTAACTTTTTTTATTACATGGTCACTATTGCTTTGTTTGTTATTACAGCTCATTTGATATGTACTGAGTATTTATGCATTTTTGACCTAAATAACAGCAGTGTCCATCTATGAGTAATGTACGCTGTCAATCATACACAATTGTTAGCCAATCGTAGCAGTGGGCGTTTACTTCCAAGTTTACAATCCACCACGCTTATTCAAACAGAGCGTTCTGATGAGGGGCGTTAAAAACTGGACAGAAAATATCTTATTACTTCTAAATAATGTTTTTTTTTTTTTTTTGATGTAAGAATCTTGATAACATAATAAGGGGACCTCAGAGAACAGTACAAAATAATAATGACCCCTTTAAGACTTTGGTCACAACTTTCCACTCCTGTTGTAGATTAGAAAGCTAACTTTGGATGGTTATGGTTTATTACATAGTCAGTAACCATCACACAATGCAATCAATGACTGAAGATTAAAATATTTTCGACTCAACCTGCAAGTCTTACAGGCCAAAATCGCACCAGCTTTACATCTATATTACATCTCACCTAGCCTAACAATTGAGCCAGGATTGCCTAAAAAAAATGAGGTGCACAGCACCCCTGGAGGTATCTGTCTATTTCCCCTTTGCACTCTTCATTTTCTCCATGTTTATCTTCCTCCTGTTCTCCTTCCCTTTCGCTCATCTAGGTGGGCTGATTCCTTTCCATCTGCATATGCGGTACAAATGCAGCCGCAGCCCACAGAGGTCGATTAATATTAATGTCAGGCCCTTGTGAGGTGTCGGGGTCTAATTAGGAGGATCTTGTTACTGTAACGTGCTCACTGGCCTGCTGGGATGTGAGAGGGGACAGGACACCCACCCACCTCTGCGCCAGCCCCCGCAGCACTGCGCGTTTAGCAGGGCTCTGCGTGTTCCAGATCATTAATGCAAAAACCGGTCCACATGCGCTCTGTGCTGTATCAACTCTGCGGAACTTTCCCGCTGTTCCGCTAATTAGACATTCTGTTTCATGGCCAACTCTAGCGCCCTCTACATGGCTGAGAAATCCTGGTTGCCTCCCCGATTTGGTGACACAACTTGATCTCAAACTTACGGGGCCTCCTTTAAGATTATTTTATTTGAACGCCTCCACATTCCCGCTCTTCTGCATGAACTTTGTGATTACAGAGCTGCGGCGACCTCCTCCCTCCCTCCCACCGCCTGAGTAAAGCTCCAGGCTCCTACTGCTAGGAGGGGGTATCTCTCGGCTCCACGCATCGTCCCCTGCCTCGCTAACTCCGGTGGGAATTTTCTTCATGTCCTTGGTCTCTGATGCTATTCCCCATGGTATCCTCATCTCAGCACCTGCCTTATCTCTACCTCTCTTCCCTTTTCCTTGTTGTGCATATGCAAAGAGAGGCAGGCGCTCCCCTCAAATGAGCAGGGTCCCTGACAGCCTCATCAATGGCGTTGACAGAATAAGGACGAGGGGATGATGATCTGAGGAGAGCTTGGTGTTGAGGTGCAGCCTCCCCATGGATTCATCAAGCCACCTGACACGCCTTAGCTGTGGCGCCAATTGCGAGAGTTATCCCGGGAGAGCTTTAGCCCTTTATCTGAGTGTCTCCATACCTTCCTAAGTGAATTTACATTTCAAAACAGCAGCTTTTCAATCACGCAGGATCAGTACAGGGTCCCCCTTTATCATTAAGTTTACCATCAGTTAAAGGAGAGACTTACTTGACAGAATGGACGTGAAGTTTAGCAGGAGGAGGATTTTGCTCTTTGATGGCTGAGCGCACTGCATTTTCTCTCTCAAATGAGCAAGTCAAATGGTCAAAAGTCTCAACCGTGGCACTGAAGTGCTAATGGCAACCAGTGCGGGGTTTTATCTTCAAATTCCCAAAACATTACAAAAATATGTTGCTGCATTTAAGAAGCCTAGGGAATGCTAACAACATTTCCCAAACTCTCGGCATGGTCCTTTTGCACGCTAAGCTCTTCACTCCGGTGTGTTTCACTGTATGTCTCCATATAACAGACAGCCTGTGGGGTGGTGAGAGTTCCCACAGCGACAGCGGCTTTTATCTGATCATCCTGGCAGCCCCTCGATGAGATTATCAGCTCGGCCATTCATCACTCATGATCTGCCGATCAGCTGATCCTTATCCTCCTCCATCCGTGCTGTGACGGAGGTAAGGCTACATGCTCTCAGCTGAGTGCTCAGTCATCTTTACGCTATGTGCTATTTAAACACCACAGAAAACAAAAGACAGCACAATCATTAGGCTAAATATTAGCACAGGTGTCAGAACAGGTGTGCCTGAAGTCACTCCTATGGGATCCCTATGTGTTTAACACCCTCAGCCAGATGTATGCATATAGGGGGAAAAAATCTAGTTAATTTTACATAAAGGCTTGTTTATGAATTTTATTCCTACTAGTAAAAACTGGAAAACTGTAGCATGTCAAGCTACAACCTACTCATAATTTAAAGTCAGCGTGAAATGGAAATGTACCCTATTTTCTGTCTTCTAAATGCATCCTGTTGATCTTATTGTGAATAATTAATCAATGCTTGTTTCTTTTTTTCTTTTCTTTTAAAATTTTGAGCTCAGAATTTTTCATCAAAAATGAAACATGACGTATACTGGACTTCTACATTCATTTAGTCCACTTAGTCCACTAGCCCATTTAGTTCACCTGTTTCATTATTTAGTCAAATTACTTTATTAAATATTATCACATTTTATTTGCAAAACCCTATAAAATAGAAAAGGCAAAATGCTGTCCCAAAGAGGGATCTAAATCAGTAAAATCTTTTATTAAGGCAGGGTAGGTGATTTGGTTTTGGAAAGTCTCTTCAAATCCCAATAGCAATCACTAAATTAAATGATCTAAATGTTTTTATATGTATTTATATAGTCTGTGGAAGGCGTAGGACCATAAAATGTTCTTCCAATCACATTCCTCAGCCCGAGGGCTATGATAGGCTGTCCTGCCTGCTTGTCATCGTATGTATTTGCATACCTCTGTGCACCCTGTTCGGTGCACAGATATGATACGTCATCAGCGCATTCAATTACGCTATTGCAGACCGAGCTAGAATGGAAGGCCTTATTATTGTAATATTATGCACTTTGTACTGTAATGTTTTCTCACTGGTGAGGTAATCTGACAGCATTGCATTCAACCCTCCTCCAACGCCGTCTCTCATTGTGTCGCTGGTTAGCCTCTGGTCTGCCTGTGCACGGTTATGTGTTTTGGAGGAGGCGTGGCTTTGGAGAGTGATTTGCAGGGAGGGTGGAATCTTATGCTGTCAAAACTAACTTTCTATTGCTAGCCTCTCCAAAATCAGTTCAACTACCAGAGTATCAGTAGACTGTCTGCTTAACAACTGATAACACTTTATTATGTTGGTCCCCCAACATACATTCTATTGACGGTAATCCACATCTTTGGACTCAGAATTATGTGTTTCTATGCAACACTATAAACGCCAAAACATTCACTTCCTTGTGGAACTTGTAATTACAACTTGTAAGCTGGGAATCTTCTGAGAGTTATGACTTAGATCACAATACTGCAGATTCATTCAGGCACTGATAGTGTTGATATAGAAATATATAATTCCAAGTCCACAGCTCGAGTAATCCGTCACTTGTTGTTATCACAAATTCATGGTAATTACGACATAGCGTGAACACAACTTAACTTTGCAAGTATATGTCAAGTTATACTACTAACCCGAATGCTAACATGACAGTCCCCTGATACTCTAATGAGAGTTAGCTGACATGTAGTTGTGAAGTTACTTCTATTTAGTAAAATCTAAAGTAGACCAATGATTTAAAAATTAATCAAAGTAACTTGTTAATAGAAAAGCTAAGCTACTGTCATAATATAGCTAGTGGCATCACTGCGTTCGGTTAGTTACTCGCTTACACTGCATCACATGAGCAGTCTTTAGTTGAAATCAATAAAGGGTTGTTGCAAATGCACTGAGGAAAGAAAACACCTTTAAATGAAAATTAATCTTTTACACCCTCCTTTTTTGTTTTAACAAAAAAAAAAGTTTTTTTTCAAGAGAGAACTTGTGTCACTCAAGTGTCACTCAAGCAGAGCAAATTTACATCTATTAATACTAACGCTAGACTGAACAAACCCACCAAACACAATACATTAAAGCTACCATATGTGAACTATTTGGAGTGACAGTAACAGTTGACTCAAGTGGTGTGCACTAATGTCCTCCTGAAGAGAGGAGCAGCAAGCGAGAGAAACAACGACTCGGCACAGCTGGAGACGCGTCAAGCATCATTTGCTTTTTCACATGATTAATTTGATTTTAATATCTCAAATCGAGGGCTGATTAATTTTGATCATATGTTAAAAACGATATACACTCCATTAATTAAAAGTTTACTTTGAGATGTTGGTGCGAAGTTTCGCCTTGTGGATCAATGTCGACCATGTGAGACTCCTGCATGTTACTTTGTACTGCATGCACAGTCATGTTCAGTGCAGTTTTGAGGCTTCAGGCTGAGAATGTCACTGAGTTTTTCTAAGGAGACCCCGTTTCAGGAGCGAAAGCTGACCTAAGGTGCTCTCTGACATTCCCTCCTACTTTAAGGCCTAAATCCAAATTTAAAAGCCAAGGAAAGTGGAGCGCTGTCAACACTAAAGGTAATCCTTCACTGAAGCTCTCGGGTTTGCTTATGATGTTCTATTGGGCCATGACAGAGTAACTTTAGAAGGATATATTGCAGGAATGGGCGATGAGTGACATCCTTATTGCACTCAGAAAGAAAAGGGCAGGCTTTAGGTCAGTTTGTGCTTGGAGCCTGAGGCCTCACATTTAGAACAGACAGTCAGTAATAAGGTCAGAAAACAAAGCATTTGCACGTTATTAGCAAACTGTCTGTTTCATTTATTTATTCTTTAATTTTTTTACTATGCATACGTACTAGGTTGTTTTGATCTTTGTATTAAATGACAGGAAACTCAGTGGTGTTTACAATGAGGAGTGACAAAAATGAAGACAGAAAAGATTACATGTACTTTCCAATTTTTAGAAAAAATATGTATTTTTCTGTAATATTATATAATAAATACTGTATAATAAAATAAAAAAACAAATCTAGTCTAAAATTACAGTATAGACTAACTCAGATCAGGGGTGCATTTCCTAAAAGCATCATTAGTCAATATTCAATTACTGTATGGTCACAGTTTCCATTGTTATCAACATAATTGAACACTTGAACATATGCAAACAGCATCACAAAGTGTGGTTGGATCTACAGCGTGCGGATAGAAGCATAGCTTCTTGCTAGTACAATTTGGACTAGATTGTGATTCTGAGCAAAGTAAGCAAGCTGTAGTACAATCTTCTTTTTCATATAAAAATTTCATTTGAATTAAGCACTGTTTTTGAAGAGTGCACCTTTTTTCTTTTTTCCAAATGTTTATTTAATAGGGTTAGTAGGTTAGGTTAATAGGTAAGTAGTTAATTTCTTCAACAATGCATCGTACTAGTTTGCACCGTACCACTGCATTTGTACATCATACTGTTTGCATTAGTTTCTTCTTCTTAAAGGGCACTGGGGGTGTCCCTGTACCCAAGTTAAAAATACGTACACTTTTGCATACTTTTAAAAAGAATACATAAGTATTTACAGACATAATATACTTTAAATTAATTCACTTCAATGTGAACTTGTTTACTGCATGTTGCACTAAAATAAAAATGCATGTTAAATGCAATTTTTTGAACTTAAGACTGTTATTTATTAATTTATTTATTGACTGACCCACTTAAGTATGTGTTAAGTACCTCTTTATATGTAATTTCTTAATTACTTCTATTGTCTTTGAAATATGGTTAAAGTTTACTGCTGCATGTACTGACAAGCATTTTTGGTAAACTATAATATACTTTAATGTCATTTCTATTAACACTTGCATTGTCACGTACAGAAATATATTAGTAATTACACATTGAAGTTGCAATTTAGTACATTAGAAATATGTTAACATTAATATCGAATAACACACTACAGAAAAATGATAATCAAGTACTTCACATGTGCTTTAGTTTGTTAGTCAACATATATGTGCTTTTCTAAACTACAAAAAGATTGCTAAGATATACAACAAAATATTGCTAAGACAATGATTTAAAATGTATTTTATGAGAACTCTGACTTTATTACAAAGTGTACTTCTTGAAAGTGTGCTTAACTGTTAAGAAACATAATTATGAAAGGGGATTCTCTGTAAGTACACTTACACTGGCTTTTTATTTCATTATAATTATATCATCTTTAATTACAGTGTTTTTTTAATATACTTTCAAAATATACTTTTTAAAAATACAGTTGCACTCTCAATACAATTAAGCACACTTTCTTTTCACAAGGGTATATTTGAGAAGTACTGGCCTACCTAGTTTATGGATTGCAGATTAAAGCATAGCTATCTGAAGAAAGTAATCATTACTGGCGATGCACTTTCTTTTGCAAGCCTCAAAAAAGCTTTGTCCTATAAACTTGATACATACTGTAGGCCTACATGGAATCTTTTCTGTGCTTGTGGCGTAAACTGGAATTCTTCTGAACACAGAGTTTGGTTATTAACGAGAGTGACAACTGCATTCTATTTTCAGTAAACCTGTGCTGTGAAAGGGACTGCACTGGACAACTAGTTGTCTGTCACATCAAGCAATGCGACTGCAAACTCGCATGTCTCATGTGTGTTGTATTTTTCCTCCTGTGGGGTTCTAGTTTCTCACAAAGAAGCAGATATAAGCTGTGTGCCACAGCTCTCATCAGATTTGTGACCCAAATGCTCAGTTATAAATAAAAAAAAAAAAACACACATTCAAATTCTGTTAATTAAGATTTGTTGGACAAAATCACACTTAGATTTATCTCTTTTTATTAAACCATGGTTGTGCCTGCTGTGATATTTTCTAGTGTTATAGACTGCACCATCTTTGAAATTTACTGTATGGTTTGTAGTTTCATTAGTTGTATTTTGTGTCAGTTTATTTCAATGCTGTCACCCTTGTGGAGTTTGTCATTGTTTCTGTGCCAAAAGAGAAGCTTCACTCTTCACATTAAAGACTCACACTGTTACCAAAAATATTGATTTCATATAACTGCTGTTCTTTTAAACTTTCTACCCATCAAAAAAAAGAAAAAAAAGAAAAAAAAAATCTAGAAAAATTTAGTTTCTAAAAGATATTCAGCAGCAAAACTGTGAGTTTTCAACTGTGATAGTAATCAGCATATTAGAATTTATAAAGGGTCATGTGACACTGAAGGCCAGAGTAATGGCTGCTACCAAAAAAAACAAACATTTTTGATCAAATAAAGGCAGCCTTGGAGAGCAATAGAGACTTCTTCAAAGAGTACAGCTTGACTGTAGTTTAACTACTTAAAATAATGAGCAGTTTCAAAGTAGCATCCTACATTAAAGAGCTTGTATAGGTTTAAGGAATGTGCAGAACTTTGTGTAACTTTCTGAAAAGCTTTGTGGCCCTATAGACTCATTGCATCGCTACAGTTTTTTAATTAATTACCACTGGCCTTGTGATATCTCTGACAAGAACTTTAAGCATATATGAGTAAGGTAGGTTTGGATAAGGTATAGATATACAATAAAAGGCCTCAAGGCCAAGTGGAATGCAACATTGTTGCAAGCTGTGCTGTTTTCTTGGCATCTTCGGCAGTAGGGTTGATTTCCTACATCGTTAATTGCTGAATAGATTGCCTGTTGGATTCTTAATATGTTGCCAGTGTGTGTTTGTCAGAGTGCAAACTGGTTGGCAGAGTGCAAACTGGTCAGCCTTCAGTCAGTTGGCCTTGGTTTACCATCAGTGAAGCAAAAGACAAAGCTTTTTCAATGCTTGTTTTCAACACCTGGCAGCCCTTTTGGTCCTCTTAAACAGCCTTCGTAATTGCAGAGATGGTAATGAATGAAGTGGCATGCATGTGTATTGGTCTTTTTAAATGTTTTGTCCATCCAACAAGCATCATTTAACCAAAGACCCTGATTTGGGTTTACCTGTAGGAGTCGAGCGTTTCAGAATCCATTTTAATGCGTAAGTAGGGGGCTTTTGGTTTAATTCATATTCAGTGACTTTGCATGTTTTAAGCTCTATGCAAATATTATTGGATTTTCAAAGGATTTGATGGATTTTCTCTGGATTTTCTCACACAAATGTTGGCAAAAATAGAGTGAAATATCTGCCTCTTTGTGAGGAAGATTTGCATGCATGAAATATTTTAATGAAAGCTTCCCCCAGTCCTCACAGGAGAATAGGATTTGATTTCAAAATATCATCATTTTGGGGGGCTGGGCGTCATATACAGAGGGACCTGTGTGCCACCCTACTTTTCAGACACATTAAACACAACCTTAAGCACCTTTAGCACATTTTACTGTTATTTACACAGAATAGAGGCCCATGTCAAACACTAAATCATGGCACAAAATAATTAACAAAAAAAGTATCACAATGTAACATTAATACATTTATAATATTCATAATAATGGCTGTGTCCCAATTTGCATGTTTATAGTATACATTAAAAGTACTCAACTATTTAGCAAAAAAGTGTCTCAGTATCTACCATATTATTTTTCCTCTACTGGAAAAGTCTAAAGAGAACCATCAAATTCTTTCTCTTTTATAGCTTAAAGCAATATTAGCCAAAAAAAAAAAAAAAAAAGCATGAAAGATGCGATATCATCAGTGCCTTTGAGTTTTTTCTTGATCGTACATCACTCAGTCTCAACACATTTTTTAAATGCCAATACATGCTTGAATTTTCATTTAAACAATCATTTTTTAAATTTACTGTTATTATTATCTCATTTTTATTTTGAAGTGTAAAGGGGCAGAAGGTCCACGGCGGCATGTTGGTGCTATATATAATTTAATGGATAATTAATTATATAATAAGAATGTTATAATTCGATTATATATTTATTCATGAATTCATTCAGTGTGATTCAGATGCATCTTTTTGACAAGGATCCTGTCATTTGATTTGTGTTATTTTTATTCATTTAAATTATAAAAACGCATACATTTACACTGAATATTTGATATAGTATTTTACAGTAATGACGCCTAAAACAGATGACAACTGGGATGCTTTGCACAAGAAAATCTTGAATAATATCTAGGATGGATAGTACACAAAGAAAGAAGGAAATGGTAGTGATTCATCTGCACAGGCACAGCTCTGATTTACACTGTGATCTCTGCATGATTGTGAGACATCACCTCTCATTTAGGGTTACATCCATATGCATGCCATGTACAGACACAATAACAACGAAAGCGAGTCCTAGTAACAAAAAAGGGCAGTTTAGATGTTTTTGTGATGAAAAAAAAAAATCTATAGATAAAAGAGAATATAGATATATGAGCCATGGTGAGAACTAGACTCCAGAAGTCATTCACAGGGTTCTTTCTTTCTGTCAGAATAAGAGACGGTACAGCCAATGGCAAAGACTGACAGACAGGGCTATATTTGATGTCTTACAGTATGTATTTTCTCACGTTTAGTCATAAGTCATCTATTTTTTTTTTTTTTTCATTAAGTCTGGTCATAAGTCAGATACATTAAATCATAGATTGGTCTTATTTGACTCGGAAAAAAGACCTTTTGGCAAGCTGCTAGTTGGTCAGACTAGTTCTTAAATCTTAACATAGAGGCTAAGTTTATGCAACTGCCCATGCCTTCACACTGATAGAATGAGAATAAGAAAGAGGGGAACAGACAGATGTCACCTTTCCACTGGTCAGAGACCGTTTCGTCTACATTGTAATGCTGTAGGTTGGGGCTGTAGAGATATGTGTTGGCGAGAACAGACACTGTGCGAGAGATAGAGGACTCTGTTTAGGCATGACCCATGAACATGAGAGCCAGAATGCCTGCAGACTCAAAAACACAAGACATTCTTTGGGTTCACCGGTCTGTGGTGAAGACTGTCAGACAGGACTAACGTACCTTCATGTCAGCTCTCACACTGCAATAAACAGCAAGAAGATGAAAAAGTTGATCAGGTGAATAGCATGTTGGGAAGCATTTAGAGAGAAGATCTGATCTGAATCATGCTGAAAGAGCCAAGTGGAGGCTTACGCTGTCCCAAGACTAGTGACACAATAATAATTATTTACATTATTATTGTAAATAATGTACAATGTTTACAGGAAGAAAGAAAGTGGGAAAGCATGATTAAAATAATACAAATGAATATATTGTAGTATTACTATAACCTTATTACAATGTAATTACAATGTAATACTACCAAACATGCTTAATACATATTGTGTGGATCTGATTTAATTACATTATGCACTGTTTTATTGCTATTGGAATTATAATAACATAAAATGTGCAACACAAAGACTGTCATTTACAGCAGTGGTTCACAGCAGGTTTGCTTCAGGATCTAGATTGCATATTTTTTTGTGACCCGAAATTTTTAATTTAATTTAATTTATTTTTTTTAATTTAATAATTTAATTTAAAAAAAATTGTTCTGGCACGTGAAAAAAAAATATCAGAAAAAATACTACACTTGACATATGTTTTTCTGTTTTCAAAACAATAATTTTGTCAAATTTTAGGAATGCACAAGCATAAAACTCCTGTTTTTATTATATGATTCTATGGGTTTCTTAAAGGTAAATAAAGTGTGTCCTCTTTTGACAGCAGTGTTTATACTCTTCAGGGGAATCATCCTATATGATTGACTTACATATAGTTGTCTCTGAATATTTAGCTGGGATAAGAAAGAATGTTAACCATAAAACATAACACCTTTAGTGCCTTGTACTCTTGTAAACTAAAACAATATTATCATGCCAGCAAAGTTGCAATGTAGCATTATTAGAGGCCATCTGAATTCATCTTGATGTTGTGCAGAATCTCTCTCTGTGAAGAGTCCTCTGTCTCTATACACTATAGGCGGTGAGGAGGAATAGAAAAGTCATTGTGTTGAGCTGAAGTGTGTTTACCCTCTTCTAAAGAGTGCATCTCAAACAGCCTGAGTTGTGTTTTCATGTCTTCAAAAAGCCCCTCCTGAAGTGGAGGTGAACTCTGAGAATAATGTGCTTAGTCGTGAGAAGCACGGGTTGTTAAAGTAAGATGATGGTTTGGATGAGCTGTGAGTGCCATGTGGTGAAAACAGTGAGAAGAATGCTAAGGAAACATTCTTACAGCTTGTGAAGAATGGAAATTTCAGAATAGCAGCTACAAAATCATTGAGGGTCACTACCACAAGCAAATATTCTAACACCACAGTATAGAACTCAAACTGTGTTTTTGTTCAGAAGTTACTCTTCTGTCAATAGAAGATCATAGGTTTCTGCGGTCTGTTTTTTCTTCTCACAAAGAGGACTCTATACGACAAGAATTTGTCACAAAGAAATCAAAAATAAAAGGACATGAATAAGTAAATGGCAAGATAGATATTTTGAAATATAGCTTCACTAATGTGTCGCTTTAAATATTTCTAGTCTCTATTCTTTGATTCTTTTACATGGCATACCGACTTTTTTTGGTAGTAATATGTATTATGTATACAGTGGACAATCTCTGACCTTTACTGTATCCCACAATGCAATGCTATCTGCTCAACATTTTCATTCTGACAAATGAAACAGAAATTTAAAGCGTGCCAAAAGTTAAAGCGTGTTTTAAAACTAGAAAATTTTATGAAATATGACAGCACATTATAATTATAATTATAATTATAATTACATACTGCATACTACTTCAAGTACTATTAAAAATACACAGCATATACTATGCAGTATGCAGTGCACTAATATTAATTTTAAACCTGTTCTTTCTTTCTTTCTTTCTTGTGACGTGACAGCAAAGTAGCATAATACAGTTTGGGTCACAAATTTTTAAGGTCCAATTCTCACTATTAATAAACTATTAACTAAGGCTTTTGCCTCAATAAACTCCTAATTTGCTGCTTATTAATAGTTAGTGAGGTAGTTGTTAAGTTTAGGTATTGAGTAGGATTAGAGATGTAGAATATGGTCACGCTGAATTTGTGCTTTATAAGTACTAATAAACAGGCAATATGTTAATAATATCCATGCTAATAAGCAACCAGTTAATAGTGAGAATTGGTCCCTATACTAAAGTGTTACCACAGTTTGAAACAATTATATATGCATCCTTTATACTACTGTATATACTATTTTTTTTTTTTTTTTTTAAATCATAATATGCAGTACACTAATATTCGTTTTCAAACCTGACCTTTCTTTGTGGTATATGACAACAATATAGCAATGTTTGAAATAATTATGATTACATACTGCATACAACTTAATGTAAGAAATACACAGTGTATACTATGCAGTATGCAATGCACTAATATTCATATTCTGACCTTTCTTTCTTTTCAGAATTGCATAATTATTATTATTGAAAAACAAAAGTACTATGCAGTGTAATACTCAGATCATCTACTATACTTGCCAAAATCTGCAACATATCCAGCGCACAGTGTTAAATCCCACAATTCAATGTGTTCAGTTCAACCTGACCTTTCATATCCAGTGTGACAAATGAAACAATAGCAATATCAGCCATAATCTTTTTACTCATAATTTGATCAGACTGTCAAAAGTTAAAGATTTTTTGCCGAAATTTCCATTAAAATGTATTGAATTAAATAATAATATCCAATCGGACCAAATCACCAAGCTGATATGTGGAGGTTGTGTGACAGCGATGAAGCATATTTCTGTTTGAAAGGATTATCATTGCATACTGCAGACTATTTCATGATTACTTCATGTACTACTTTTCTTTTTTAGTAGACAGTAGACAATAAGCTGTAGTATGTACTATGTAGATATTTTCTTTCTTTCTTTCTTTCTTTCTTTGTGTCATAGTTGGCTTAATGTCTTTTTTTTTCCTTCCTTTGTGCTGTCAGTCTATCTTTGAATCAAAAGTCTTCACTCCGGCTGTGGTTATTTACAACTGGCAAATCTGCATTTCTCATATAGATCTGTCTGCCACTGATTTTAATATCAGTGATGTTTCCCACGACACCTTTTGTTTTATTACATTATGAATTTCTCCTTCTCGCCCTTCATCTTTTCAAATCCCTATCCCCACGCCGAGGATTATGAGGCCAACTATTTTATCAGGAGGGGCGAGATTTATCATTTCAATCTCATTTCAATAAATAAAATAATCTCTCTTCTCTTAGAAGTGACAGCAGCTAATGCTATTTTGTCATCATTAGACTGAAACTTTGCAGACAGAGCCTGAGCGATTTCGGAGCCGTGGCGTAACTTTGATCTCGGCGGCCATCGTGCACATGTGCTGGGCTGATGGTGTTAAAATGCATCCCAAACAAATTCCCTTCGCAAAGTGCTCCGATCGCATCAGACTTTTTTGCATTTAGGTGATTCTAATGGTCCGTGGCAAATCACCACAATAAAAGGTGATATGATGACCTTGTTTCAGTGCTTGTTCTCTTAATGGTCTTCCATGCATGTGCATGTATTCTGTTACCTCCCTGTCGGAACGGTTTCACAAAAACGAAGCTGTCAAATCTGCTGCTCGCGAACGCGTTGAGAAACAAGGCCGACCATCAAAACGCCATTTTTTATTTTAATTGCTATCTCCTTTCCTCCCATTTCTTCGTTTCTCACCCCCAGAGCAAATCAAGGAAAAACGTGGGGCAAGCTGACAGGAAAACAATTGCGTTTCAAATTGAAGTCCCGGCAGAGTATGTTCAGTTCCTTAACCTGACATCCGTTTTTCCCACACACATCCTGTAAAAAAAAGAAAGACAGATAGTGAGAGAGAGAGTAAGAGCTACAAAAAAAACAAAAAACAAGAAAGAAAAAAACAAAAAAAGACAGCCGTCTCTAAGAAAGAGGGACTGTCCTTTTGAATATGTGTTTTCTGTTTATCATTAGCTGACTGGGTGCTTCATCATTCTGTGAAAATCCCTATCTGCTGAACATAAGGCTGTGAGACAGCAGGGAATCAATCTTTTGTGCTTGGGCAGATAAACACAGGACGCAATCAGGGGGGAGACGGAGGCATGAAGCCGGGGCGAGGACTCACGCCGCTGGTGATGGATGGAGGAAGTAAAAGTGTCAGGATGGCATTATGCAAATAGGGGAGGCATCCGAGCATCGCCCTGGTGATTATGGGAGATGGGGAGAGCAGCCCGTGGTCCCCCTGGCATCGCTACTGCCCGCGCTTGCTTCCTCGCTTTCTTTTTCCCTCCTTTACTCATTAGCTGTGCTTTTATTGCTCTTTTTAACGGGCTCTGTCATTGTTTGTCAGTGAGAGCCACGGAGGGATCGGCAAACGTGTGGATTATTTGCTTACGGCCGAGTGGGTCTCACCAAGCACTTGAACTTGACACCAGCGCTTTGTGTTTCAGGTAGGTCAGAGGTCACGATGCTTTGAGAAAGTGAAGCATGGCGTCAAGGTGTAGCTCATTAGCTTAAGAGGTTAGCCCTTGTTGCCACTGAGACACCATTATGTGGACAAAAGGATATTAAATAAAATATTTCACGATTATTATTTCAATTACGAATAATTATGTTGGCTTGACATCATAAATGGACATCTGAGACCAAATTTAGTAACAGCAACTAACCTTAGAGCTTTCATACTATGACCACCAAACTCGACTCTAGCTCATTATGCTATATTTTTTCAGTTTTCCTAAACCGGACTAAAAATCCAATGGACTTTCACTGAAAGCGTCCAAACTTTCAAATAATAAAGCTTATTAGTTACAGATCTTCATCCATCCTCTGTAGCAAAGCCTAGTAACTTGCTTAGCAATGACCTGAAACATGGTACAAACATCCTAGAAACATGCTAGCAATGTGCTAAAACACATAGATGTATATACATAGATGAATCATAAGCATCTGTTTCTGTAGGCTGCTATACGTAAGCCATATGCCATATTGGAACAGTCAAAGCCGGTCCATGAAAACTCAAGAGCAAGTTGACTGTGTTTCTGCAACCGTAGTTATATGCTGAATATCTACATCTGCAATAGACATTAGCAGATGATTTTGCTAAACTAACAATACAGCAAGGCGAAGCTGTGCGCTAACATTACATTAAAAAGTTACCATAGTCTAAAAACTCGTAATATTGAGTTTGTTTGTTTTTTCCAAAACAGAGGATGTGTAATGTTTTGGCATTGATTGTCACTGTGATTGACGACATGTTGACGCATCAAAATGTTGCATCTAGGTATACATATCTATGCTAGGAAATGCTAAAAACATGAAAAACATTAAAACATGCCATCAATGTGCTAAAACATGGTAGAAACTCATGCAAGGCTTTGTCTGGACAACATCAAAGTTCTGTGTTCAAATTTTATTGATCTAGTTCATTATATGAGTGGCCTGCACCAGCCCAGCAACTTCCATTGAGATGAACAGAAATGTTAATATGTCTACTTTGGGATGAAACAATTGAACAAAAATACTTGACCAAGTAAAAAGGGTCACACTTTATTTTAAGGTTAAATTCTTGCTATTAACCAGTGTTGGGCAATAATGCGTTACTAGTAACGCGTTACTGTAACGCAGTTACTTTTGACAGTAACTAGTATTCTAACACATTACTTTTTAAATAAAATAACTCCGTTACCATTACAATATGGTGCGTTTGTCCGTTACTTTTTTTTTAATTAATTCATTTTGGCTGAAGTGTAGCCTACAGCCTAACCTGTTTACAGCGGCGACGCATTGTGGGAAGAAGAAGACGCACAGTGGGCGTGTTTGCGTTTATTCAAGTATGTGCGGCGGTCATGGCGAGTCAAGGCGAGAGCAAGACGAGTTTCTCAAAGTGGAAATATGCTCATTATTTCACTTTAGTTGAGCATAAAGACAAAAACATTTTAGTCAAATGTAAGCTGTGTCTTTCTGGTTCGAAGGTCCTATCTACTGCGATAAACAGCAACTCCAATCTGTCGAAGCACCTCCGGAAACTACATGCCTCGACGAAGCTAGAAGCAAACCCGGTGTCGGTAGACACACTCGAA
This sequence comes from Tor tambroides, assembly GCA_021397915.2. Taxonomy (NCBI): domain Eukaryota; kingdom Metazoa; phylum Chordata; class Actinopteri; order Cypriniformes; family Cyprinidae; genus Tor; species Tor tambroides. Next base: position 27,703 of record JAFVLL020040219.1, on the reverse strand, counting down.
GTGAGTCAAGCCCCTCCAGCCAAACAACAGCGACTAGATTTTAACCGGACTGTTAGCCAGGGACAGATCAACAAAGCTATTGCACGGTATGTTGAAGGAAAACATGTGCCTGTCTCTACTGTGGAGTCACCGTCTTCAGGCAGCTTCAGTATGGGAATAACGGCGTTATAAATAAACGGCGCATTAACGGCGTATTTTTTCTAGTAATGATTAATCAAACGAATTACTCTTTCCCCTGCTAACGCTGCCACGTTACTTACAATAAATGTGAATGCTACTATATTTATTATAATATTATTATAATTTTATTTTTCAGTTCATCTAAATGCGCAGAGTGCAGTAACTGTATTTGACGTACCATAAACACTAGTGTGAAGCTGAAGGCGCACGACTGGCATCGCTTTCTCACACACACACAAAGAAAGATACAGAGCAAGAGAGTCTTACATACCATGCAGAATTGAGGCGCTACGTGTAAACGATATTCTTTGTTGTATTTTCCTGTCAGAATAATCAAGTTCCTTTGGAATTTTTTTAAGAACTGCCGGTTTCTCTGGTAGTGGGCGGAACTAATGTGCAAACGACAATCTCATTGGCTGGTCCTCACCTATTGTCGTCCCTGTTTTGATTTCAGCAAATCAATTCGAGCGAACGCAGACAACATGATTAATATTATGAACCCAGCAGCTCATTAATCCTTAGTGCGTTTTCTATTGTTATTAGTAGTAGAATTCCTAGTAGTTTTGTTATCTTATCATTATTATTTTTAGGTTTTTTTCCCCCTTTTTTTTATAGAAACACTAAATGACAAACAATATCTTAAGCACCACCACCAGTCCTAAGTTCAGTAAACATGACAAATATGCATTCATACGTGGTTATTCTAATTACTAAAGTTCTATTATCTTATAATGCTAAATTATCATAATATCATATTATAATACTCACTGATGCTTAGTGTCAGATTTATATTGAATTTGATAGGTGTCTCTCACATTGTCCCACAGAAACATTAAAATAGTGTAGATTAGTGTACAATATTTTATAAAATTATTCTATTTAGTGTCCATTTCATTCATTTAACATATTTAATATTGGGGGCATCCAAGTTATTTGACATATTTGGACATTTTTTTTTAAAAGTAATGCAATAGTTACTTTCCCTGGTAATTAGTTACTTTTATAATGATGTAACTCAGTTACTAACTCAGTTACTATTTGTGAGAAGTAACTAGTAACTATAACTAATTACTTTTTTAAAGTAACATGCCCAACACTGCTATTAACAAACCATTAACTACAACTTTTGCCTCAATAAACTCCTAATTTAGGCTCCTGCTTATTACTAGTTAGTAAGGAAGCTGTTAAGTTTAGGTATTGGGTAGGATTAAGGATGCAGAATATGGTCATGCAGAATATGTGCTTTATTAGTATGAATATTAATAATAGGCATGCTAATAGGCAGCTAGTTAATAGTGAGAATTGGTCTCTACTAAAGTATTAATGTAAAAAGTTTTAAACTGAAAACAAATATAGTATAATTTGCCAACAGGTTAGCATTTGGCATACAGTCAAAAGCAAATCTTATCTATGTAATACTGCAATGGCAAGACATGGCTGAAAACCATCTGAAATGGCGCAGCCACAATTTCTCTTCGAAACGTAATTTCCTGCTGGTGTCATTGTGAGGTGTAGCCTGAGGGAATGAAGAAATGACACGACTACTTCTCCTGCAGCACAGTTAGTAAAAGCGTCGTACACCCACCACAGCGGAGGATACTGCCATATGGCTTCCTCTTCTCATCTCCTCTCAACTCTTTTCCCGGGAAAACACTTTGAAGATTAGTTAAATTGGTTTTACGGTTACCTCATTCCTGCAGTGCACAAACTTACTTCAGTTACTTCTTTCTGGTTTTAAAGTATATGCTATTTTGTTGCAGCCATGGTCTGCTGTAACTAGTACTTACTAGCCCAAGTCAAAAGAGCCCACAATGTTTGCTTCTGGAGTTTGCTGCTTATTGCTAAATAAAACAGGCTTGAATAGTTAGTTAATCTGACATGCAGATGTGACTTTTCCAAAAGTCCCACATATTTAAAAAAATAAACAGCTAAATAAAATTAATTAATAAATGTTTTTTTTTTTCTATTGGTACTCCCTTCATGATCCATACATTGGAGTTAAAAAAAGCATTCATTTTTCCACAATATTACAGTTTTTACTCTTTTTTTAATCAAGTAAATGCAGCTTTGACACACACTTGTTTCAAGAACATTAAAAAATCATATTGACTCCCATCTTTTAAATGGAAGTATAGGTTAGACCGGTGATTTTCAATCCTGGTCCTGGGGACCCACTGCTCTGCACATTTTGTATGTCTCCATTATTTAACACACCTGATTCAGATCATCAGCTCGTTAGGAGAGAGATCCATGAACTGACTTGAGTGTGTCAGATAAGGGAGACATACAAAATGTGCAGAGCAGTGGGTCCCCAGGACCAGGATTGAAAACCACTGGGTTAGACGACCACATATCAAATATGTATTCAAATTATAACCACATATAAAAGTGTCCCAAGCAAATTGGATTAATAAAAAAAAAAAAATCTGATCTCATATGTATTTTTCTCTTTAACACTAAAAATTTTTGTAATTGGCTGACACTATAAATGCTGTCTTCGATATTTTGGTCCCTAGTCATGTCTTCAAAAAAAAAAAAGGAAAAAAAAGTCTTATCACTTAGTAAGAACATGAAGTGATATTCTCATCATTCTCAGTGTGGTTTGAGGTAGCATTCATGGCCATGGCACAAAAGTTCTGCACTAAAGCTTGATACTTAAGGTTAGAGGTTTGTACAAAATACAATAAAAAAAATTAACAAAAATTATTAGCAATAATAATAGTGACGCTTGCCTTAGCAAACAGCACTGATGATAAAATAAGTATTTGCCATTTCACCATCAGAGAGATCTGAGAAGAAAGACCGGCCCTCTCTGCACCCGTTCCAGCAGAGTTACCGTCACATCTTGCCCTTTGTGTGCACATGAGAATTTCTGCATAATTAACATAGTGCAAAGCCCACCCCTCTCAAAGAACAGATCCCATCAGGTGCAATAGTTTTTCCATTAACAGAACAACCTCCGATACCACCGCCGAGCTGTTTCCAGCCACGAGCCTAAAGCTGCCAATCGCGGTCTCTCCAGCTTTGGCTCTCTCCACAACACACAGACAATACTACTCTGTTTCGGCAGATTGGATCCATTTGCATCGGACAACTCCTCTGCATATAGATTGATGGGTTTAATCAGCGAATCAGGGAGAGCGCTCAGACATCAATCATTGTCAGCCCTGTCTTTTATTCGTTGCCTGCATTTCCTTGCTCCGACTCATCAGCGAGAGCAGGTTCAGGCGGAGGAACCCAACCTGTGATGAGAACAATAGCTCCTCCGGCGCTCCGGGGGGAATTTCTACGGCCCATGCAGATGAGGAGAGGACAAATCACCAGAGAGGACTCAGCCAGCCATTAAACAAAAGGAGCAAGTCCTGAAACTGGGGAAATCAGCGAGCCGATGGTGATACGCATCAGAGCGACTGGAGCCGAGAGAGTGTGCCGATGTGCTGCATATAAAAATTCAGAGAGCTCGGTATTAAAATGATTAATTGGAATCCAATCGCTTTTAATGTGTATCGCAATGATTCCTATCACATCCGAATTCTCCCACACATTAGGCTATGACACAGTCTTTTGCAATTAAAATTAATGTCTGCTGATTTGCATTGTGTCAAAGAAGAAAAGCGTTAAAGGCTCATTTGAAAGTACCTGTGAGAAAGTGACAAAATCCTCTCCTTGACTTTCTCACATGCGTTCCAGACATTGTGTTGATTGCGGTCTTGTTTTTTTGCAGTTTTGCCCTCCCTTGATGCGGCATATATATAGCAGGTGATAATTGAGTCGTGATGGCATTGTGTTCTGAACCAGGTACCATGATCCAGACCTTCCCTATGGTGTCAAAGTATAAACTTACCTGTCACACTTCCAGTCGGGTGACACCCTCAACGCCTTGCATCTTTCTCCAATGCCAATTAGTACCAGTTCAATTAAGACGGAACAAACGAGTTGAAAGTTATTGCTGAACTCAAATGATAATTGAAATTACTTTTCTTTGTTTCTGATCCTTGCTGAGGCATTTGAACAAACCCATAACTCTGTGTGTTAAACTTCAGTTTGTAACTAATCTTGTGAGGCTTATTCTGTGACAATATCATAAAGAAACATCAGACTCTTTTGACTTCAGATAGGAAGCAATCAGTACCCAAAACACCTCAGCATACAGTTTTGCAAGTAAACAAAGCATTCAAATATAATTTTTGCTCTCATATCATATTTTTTTTAATCACCACGTTCCTTTAGAGACATACAAAATGTGCAGAGCAGTGGGTCCCCAGGACCAGGATTGAAAACCACTGCTTTAGAGCAGGGGTGCCCAACCCTGTTCCTGGCGATCGACTGTCCTGAATAGTTTAGCTCCAACTCTAATCAAACACACCTGCCTTTAATTTTCACGCGATCCTGAAGACCTTAATTAGTTGCTTCAAGTGTGTTTGATTAGAGATGGAGCTAAATTTTTCAGGACAGTCGATCGCCAGCAACAGGGTTGGGCACCCCTTCTTTAGAGGCTCTGTAGTATCTAATGCAGCTTCTCAGTTAAATCGATCTTGTTTTAAAGAATTTTAGATATTTTAACTGAAATGAAAGGAAAACATTTTCTGAAAATTTACTTACTCTCAGGCCATCCAAGATGTAGATGAGGTTGTTTTTTCATTAGAACAGACTCAGAGAAATTATATCACAAATTTAGCATTACATCACTCACTGAATCCTCTGCAGTGAATGGGTGCCGTCAGAATGAGAGTCCAAACAGTTGATAAAAACATCACAATAATCCAAAAGTAATCCACACAACTCTAGTCCATCAGTTAGCATGTATTGAAACAAAAAGCTGCATATTTGTAAGAAACAAGTCCATTAATAAGGCATTTTAACTTTAAACCACTTATTCTGGTCAAAATACAAGTCCATAATCTATATAATATTACTTCCTCCAGTTAAATTGTTGATCCCTTGTTCTCCTCCCACATAAAAATCCACCAACATATTTGTTTCAGAACTGTTTTGGAATGTTTTCATTTGTAAATGGTGCTTAATCTGTTCACATTTCTCTCGTATTTCAGACAAGATTACTATTTCACTGAAAGGAATATTGTTGATAAAGGACTCAAAGGTTTTAAGTTAAAATTTATAAACATGCATCTTTTTACTTCACAAGACATTGGATTATTGTGATGTTTTTATCAGCTGTTTGGACTCTCATTCTGACGGCACCCATTCACTGCAGAGGATCCACTGGTGAGCAAGTGATGTAATACTACATTTCTCCAAATCTGTTCTGATGAAGAAACAAACACATCTACATCTTGGTAAATTTTCAGCCAATTTTCAATTTTTTTTATTGAACTATTCCTTTAACTTTCATGTTGTGTTCTAACCATTTTGATCTGGAGAGGATTCTCTTTTTACCCCCATGAAAATTCTAGTTAATGTTATTGCATTGGACTAAAATGTATTGACTTTGCTAAGGGGTATAACAACTACCCCAGAATTTAATTTTGTACTTTTTTTTTTTTTTTTTGGTACTTTTTTCCTCACAATTGTTGTGTTCCCAGTCAAAAATGATGGACTTACAAAAATTTCTTGTTATGCTATATTATTACCAAATATTGGATTCAGTTTTTTTTTTTTTTTTTAACTTTGTTTACTTGTTTGCTTTCAAATAGCACAGGTTTCGTATTTCTTTTTGGAACTGATTGATCATATGCCTCATTGATCTGAGTTTAGGCACCTCAGTTTTTGAATGACCATTGCCACATTTTTCCACAAATGTTTTTTGTTTGTTTTGCTTTGTTTCACTCAAAAACTGAGGTGCATAAGCTATCAGTGAAGTCTACGACCAATCAGTTCCAAAAAGAAATACAAAACCTTTACTAATTACGAGAAAACAAGTTCACAAGGTCAAAAAAGATTGAATCCAAGATTTGGTGATAATATACTGTAGCATGAGAGATTTACAAGCAATTAAAAAAAAAAAAAACCCAGCCATTTTTGACCAAGAACACTAAATTATGTAAGGACTTTCAGCACCTCACAAGGGTAAAGACAAAAATACACAATACAATTATTTTAAATTATGTTATGCAATTACACATGTTAAAAAAAGCTACATTGTAGATTTAAAACGATGTAATTGAGTTCATTAGAGTCACACTTTAGGTGAATGTGATATTTTTCTTTCTTAAAAATTCTGTAATTGTCTTCCCAGCCTCATGTGTCTCAAAACTTTTGCCGAAAAAACACAAAAGGAGATTTTAATCAAAACTGATCAGATGATCAGATCAGATGTTGAATCCAGGTCCCAAACATCTTGTCAAAATCTCTTTTTAGGGCTAAAACGTTAAAGTCATCTGTTCTGTATTACAAAAATTCACTCATCCCACCAAAAGCTATCCGTGATGCAATAAGAAGACGGTGGTCTCCATTTCTTAACCACATCTCTCGGGATCTGTGTGCTGGTAAGAAACTACTGTATTTTATGACACGGCTATATTGGCTTTAAAAACGTCCTTCTTGAAGTTGCTTTGACAAGAGGAACAGAAGTCAGCTATAAAAAATCCACAAAACTATTACTAAAGGAAGAAACTTTAATACCAAATATCTCTTAATGACAGTGTTCCAATTAGACCCACTGCATTTTTCCTCTTGCCGCAAGTCAAAAAGCAAACAAATAAAGCAGACTGATTTAGAAACCTTATTAGCCTTGCAGTCCCAGAGCAATTAAATCATTACAGCATTATGGCTTCTGAGAGCACGAGACGGAAAATGTTTAGGTGGTCCTGAGTGTAGAGGTGGCCCTAAAGGCCTCCTTTAGTTTGTTTTTTGCTTTCAGCATCTGATGGAAATGCATGCATTTTATATATTTGTTCTCTCTGTTGTGAATGTCACCATGGTAATAATGAAAGACTGCTGTATAAATGAGGCAGGTTAATCTGTTAATCAATCTTTTTTGTCTTGTTTCACATTTAAAAATTTAAATGTTCTTAAAGCAAAACACATTTACTTGAGAATTACATAATAAGACTATAGCAAATATTTAGACATATAGCAAAACACAAATCAATTTGTCTATGGGACATGAAAAACAAACAGTTCAAAATATATTCCCTGAAAATGTCTCATGCAATCTCATACAAAAAGTATTCAATCAATCATTTACTTTTTTTTTTTTATTTTATTTTATTTTAACACTTTATTTTAAGGTATCCTTGTTACACTTTACATGTACTTACTATTATAATAACAATATATTATGCATAATTACATGCAAGTAACCCTAAACCAAACCTTCATCCTAACCCCAACCATAAAGTACATGCAGTTAATTAATATTGCTTAGTATTTAAATGTATAATTACACTGTAACAAGGACAACTTAAAATAAAGTCTATTTTATTTATTTAGTTAGTTAGTTAGTTAGTTAGTTAGTTAGTTATTGTAGTGCAAACAATGCCAGTGGTATTTTGGACCAAGTTAGTAGTAGACTATGTCTGTTTGTACATTAATTAATGGTGGAATTATCTAACAATTATATATTAAAGAGAGAGAGAGAGAGAGAGAGAGAGAGAGAGAGAGAGAGAAGCAGGAAATGAAATTAGAGGCAGGTTTACTATTAAAGTGACAGTATCCCACAGAGAGTGCCAAAATGTACTGTCTGAATTTAATTGGCACAACTTTAACATCCTTCAAATGCATTGCAAAAATGGTCTGAATGTATGTCTCTGAACTTTCTGCAGCAATATGGAGCTCTGAGCCAGTAGGGGGGGACAGTACTACTTTTGTTGTAAGTCTGGACACAAACTTTCTCACACACACACGCTTGGAAGTGGTAGGCAGAAATTCATCATTTCAGAGCATTCACGTCCACTAAAGATTAACTTTTTGTATAGGTTAACAATGCATCTTAACAGCCAGTGTTGCAAAATATCACTGGTGAGTTATTAGCACGTTTATAGACAGACGTGACCTCAGACTGAGCTTGTGAGCTCGGCACTTTGGAGATCTTCTGGGTCCCTCCGTAATTACACAGTGATATGCTATCAATGCTTGCCAGAGGTGGTGGGTTTACAGATGATGGGGAAATGCACTGAGGATCAGAGTCAGTCTCAGCATGTTCGCTTGGCCGCCGTCCAACCGGAGGACAGGTTTGCTCTTGTGCAAGAGTAGAAAAGACACTCTCTCAAATGAAATCAAAACCAGAAGCGGCTTCATCCAGTTTGTCTTTTTAACTCTTGCTGACTGACCAAGCCGGTTTCATGCTCCAAATGCAGTCCAAACAGTGCGAGTTTTCTCCGTGGTCTGCTGACTATTGTTTTAGTGAAGACACAAACACAGAGACAAAAACGTAGTCATGTTGCTGTTGATGGAAAGTGTGTTTTACTTTTATCTGCTGCCACTGATGCATTTTTGTTTAGTTTGTTCTCAAAAACTAAGCAAATTGTGAGGTTTTTCAATCCAATAATCCTTCAAATCTGGTGTATCATCTTTGAGGAGACGCAGAAAATGTTTTCTTGGGGCCAGTGATGAGCGGGACCCACATCCATCCTCCATGAAAATGCCTGCTCATTGGTATGGAAGTCTGTTTCAAATAAAATGTAAACTAAGATACAAAGTCACAGCTGCAAAAAAAATAATAAATTGCAATTGCAAAATAAAAAGTCAAACTGCAAGATGTAAAGTCAGATTTTGAGATATAAAGCCACACTGTGAGATATAATGATGCAATTGTGAGAAATAAAGTCACATTTTGTGATATAAATCCATATTGTGAGATGTATTGTCTCAATTAGTTTTTTCTAAGGTGGAAACAATCTTCCATACACTGGTGTATACTGGTAAGGGCCACTCACAAAAAGGTTTTGCCTTGTCTTACAGTAAAAATCTCTAAATGTCCTTAGAATATGATACACTTAAAGGAAAAGCAAGTAAATTGTGTAAAAATAAGACTTGCTTTGAGAAAATATACCTTGAATTTAGTTGATTTTTCTGGTAAATAGTTCTTTTTGTCTTGTTTTAAGCATAAATCTCAATAAAATGAGTAGATTTATGTGTAGAACAAGACTAAATTCTGATTAAGAAAAGTATTTTTACTGTTTGTTCATGCAATATATTATATGTCGTGTTCTAAAGAGCAATGAAAAGAGATGTTAGAAGTTGCCCTTATTAAAATGTGAAGAAGACTTTCAAGATCGACAGGTCATTGAGATAATATCGCTTGCCACCACACCGAGTGCCACAGTAAACCTATATATTTATGAAAATCACCTCGTCTAATAATGGCCAACATTCACTGCTTGTGTAAACATCATTCCACTCCATGCTGTTCCCTGTCCAACTGACACACTTACATTCACTCTAAATGTTTTCTGCGCTCTCATATTTCAGGGACCCTTTGGTTCTCCTTTGTGCTGCACAACAGCTCGTATCATGTGCCGCTTGTGCGGCGATCTCGCGCGCCGGTTGGTCTGCTCGCTGACTGCAGGCGCTGCACCGTGTGTAGTATCAGGACACAGGCATTGCTTTCCTGCTGCATAAAAGTGCAGGTGTGTTTTTCACCCTAGTCTTTTGTGCCTCTATGGGTGGCTGTGCAGAAAAAAAGCTGTTGGTCATCTTTTTACACGTCTATTGTGCGGCAGGATTTTGACAGAGTAAACCAGCAGTGACACATGTGAACATAAAGGATGTCTGCTGCTTAAATGCGGGTGGGGGTGTTAGGGGTGGATTCCATGCAGCTTGTGCCTAACGGTGGGAATGATGGCGGAGGTGGGGCAGGGTTTTTTGTACGGTTGGGATAAAGGGCTCTTTTGAGTGTCTGGGAGTTCAGTGCCGGGAGCAGCGTGCTGCCGGACCCCAGAGACGCAGTATTACACACTGAGGTGTGCTAATACCTGCTCAGCGATCTTCATAGTATCATTTTTCTTGACAGAAAGCAGAAGATTTGTCACTGTGACGAACTTAGATATTCTTCAGAATTGGGAAAGCTAGTTTGAAACTATAGCCCACTGAGCTACATGCTACTCATAATTTAAAATACTTCAAGGAATTGTTCTGATTTTTTTATCCATACAATGGAAGTCAGTAGCTATGTTTTCCATCTATTTTTATGCACATTTTGGGATATCGCATAAAAAATGCTGGATGGAAACCTCAAAATGCGCATAAATTCTAAAAATGTACATAAAAAACATGCGCTAAATTGAGGCAGATAAATTTTTTATCCAATAAGAAAACATGCGCATAAAATACGATGGAAACACATTTACCGAATAAATTGGGATGACATAACTGGACTAACCAGCAGTAAGATCTTTTTGCACATAATCTGAAATGTGGTTCGGTATAATCTCAGAACTGTCCAACACTATCTCACAACCAATTCGTACGTATTTTACGAGGTGGCTAATTCGTACAAATTCATACGACCTCACTTGTACGATTTTGTACGATTTGAGTGACGGGTAGGTTTAGGGGTGGGGTTAGGTGTACATCATTCGTACAAATTCATACGAATTGTGCAACTCATAAAATACGTACGATTTTGCGAAAATTGTATGAATTTGTACGAGTGAGGTCATACGAATTAGCCACCTCGTAAAACATGTACGAATTGCAGTGAGAACAGGTTGTAACTGTCTTACACGACTTCGTTCCTAAACAGCAGGCATTCGCTTCTGAAAGCAAGATAATATGATCACGTTTATTGTGTTTCATCAGTGCGCTCTGAGACGTAATTTATTACATATATAAAAAAAAAGACCCAGTAGCTTCTCCTACTGCAGCAAAGATCGTTTATCAGGAAGTTACGATTTTGTTCTCTTCATCTCACTGGAAGGAAACAGTGCTTTATTCGCATGGTTTGTGCGATATTCCAATTTAGTTAAATTCGCAACTTTGGATGGACACATAGCTAAACATAGCTACATAGTTAACATTCTTCAAATATCTTATTTTGGTTCTGCAGAAGAAATTAAGTCTCATGACGAAAACGTACCTGTGGGAACTTTTTCGCAAGATGCAAAATATATACCGCCATGCAGGTTTTGTGATTCGATGTGAAATGTCCACTGAGTGGTGCTAAAAGAGGGTGAGCAATTGATGAGCAATTTTCATTTTTAGGCTAACTACACATTCAAAGTCAAGCAAAGTCAAACTAGTTGGCTATATTACAACTCACTAACATAGATAACGGCATTGAAGCTAAAAGTGTACATGTCTTTAATTATAGTCAAACAGAGGTTCTCAAACTTTTTTGTCAACCAATTCTTTTAGACACAGAATACGTGAGGTACCCTCTAAGATTAACGTTAATATTTCAATAAATTAATAACACATTCATATATTCAAAGTTCTGTGAGGTTGGTTAATAGTCACATGACATGCAAGTAAACAGATGAAATATTTTTTAGTGTTTTATTTTGATTGTTTTCATTATTATTTTTTAAATTATTTATATATGGAGACACACAACTTATTTTGGCACAATTCTGGTGAAATTTGGTCTACAAATATGTTGGAAAATATGCAAAGGTGTCAATACATTAAACCTAGTAGTGCACTCTTCATTTTCAAAGGCAAATTAAACTCGTAGCACATGAAGTTCACCAAATTTACTGTAAGTGCCATGTTTCACTCTGAAACACATAGTGCAACAGACTATATATTTTAAATCGCAGCATTTGATTTGATAATTGCACTAAGCTATATGGTGATTTTGGTTGTATTTTGATTAAGTGTGCAGCCTCATCTGTTCATTTTAATGTTGATTTGAATTAATCAATTATTAGCTTTTCATCAATTCATGAACCTCAGTTCTATATACTATAAAAATGTGCAAAATGTATTTATTTTACCTATGACACATGCACTTGAACACATTTAAATTATTCCTTGTGAAGTGGCTAGATAATTGATCACTTTTAGTAATGCCATGACTAGATTCTTGAGTCAATGATTTGACTGGTTCATTGATCAGTCTGATTCTCAAATAAACCATTCAGACCAGTTTCAAGATCAAGAATCAATTGAAAGTATCAAATATCAAAGTTACTCATTATACTTTTATGATTACTTTGGCTCATAACATGTCATAAAAAGACTTCTGAATATCACTATGAAAAAAAGTTCTTGTAAAAAGTGATGATTCAAATTAATCAGTGATTCACTATAAATTCACTGATATAAACTTTATGATTGAACTTGTTTCTAAAATGAATCAGACTTCCCAGTGCTACTTGAAAGAGAGACAACATTTCATTACTGCTTATTACTGGAAAAGCTACACTTTGGAAACATTGAAGCTACTTCGGAAAAAAACGTCGTTAAGTTAATAGCGTTAAAAGTACTTAGAAATAGCACTCACAAAGTGAACATCTTAGCAGAGAAATTTACACTGCCACACTCTGCTACACCACAAGCAGGATGCAGGGAACACAGTTTTTCACTTCTGAATGGCAGGAAGACAGACAGTGAGAAGCAGATGCGTGAATCGTTGTGACCGGAGTGTTATATAAGTTCAGATTTTAAGACAAGTTCAGTTAATTCACTGTACATCCTTGTTTTCAGAGATGCATTCAGTTAAATACCTGCAATTCAAGTCAGGCATGCTGAGTTGTTGATATAAGAACGATTGACTCTTCTGTGTGGTACACATTTACTTCCAGCCCTTTTCATAGTCCACAGAATGCTGTTTCTTTGGGTGCTGAAAATGCTCTGGATGGTAGCCAGTGCTTGTCAACACGGAGCAGGATGAGCGAACAGAGGTGAGTGTTAACAGTAGTCAGCGTGAGCAGTTATTGCCACCTGGAATGCTTGACTCACTCTTCGTTAGCAACTGTTGTTGTTATTGTGTCAGTTTTTTATTCTCAGAATCCATAAGGAGCATCTAGGCTTGTAGTAACCATTAAAATTAATAATGCTAAAATGTCTTTTAAATATATATGTTTATCTCTCACGTGAAATTAAGGTTTCACTCAATAACTCTGGTTTAGAAACTGCTTTTATGCTACATAAAGCCCTCCCATATGGAGGCTCTGCCATTTTGAGATCACATGACAAGTCATGTTGCAAACTTTAACTTAAGTTAATAAAAACAAACTTCAAATTAATGTTTTTTCTAACCTGTTCTCATGATGAAAATGTACCTCTGGGAACTTTCTCGCGCGACACGACAACTGTCTCGTCCGGTGTAGACATGGTGTTATGCTCCGTGACGTTTTAAAATAAAGTACGATAGTATGAACAAAAGCGAATGTAATGTAAAAATGCAATTGCAAGCATGCCGTTTTAGCTTGTTTTTCAATCTCTCATCTCTCAGCGTGAATCATGTTTTTGACGGAATTTGTACCCAAGGATTCTGCATCCTAAGTCCAATTCTGTGCGGCTGAGCTACCAAGAAAGATGGTTATGTCTGGAAAGCGAAACATATAGAGCTGTAATCATAACTATGTACGAAAACGATTACAAGTGCTCGATGTTTTACCGCCTCTAGTGTTCATTTCTGTTGGAAACTGCAGTGATATGTACTTATTGGTACGTATTTCTTGTCTTGCGAGAAAGTTCCCGGAGGTACGTTTTTGTTTTTGAGATCAGGTAGGTTTTTTCAAGTTTTTCTTTCTCATTTGCCAAAAAAATGTCAGTTTGCTGATCAAACATAATGCCATGGGTGCTCCAAAACTAGTGGGGGCAGCAGAGAGGCTAATGTTGTCATATTGGTTCTTTGTAAAAACAAAAAAAAGGCTGATAAATATAACCTAAAAATTGCAATCGACTCGGTTTACACCATGTATATACATCTGTCTCAGGTGGACTGATCGCAATTGCTCAGCCAAGACATTTACAACTGGTATTACAGTACATGCACTCAGATGCATATTCTGGGACCAGTTGTTGTATTTAATTGAGAGGAGGTTCTAACACTTACTAGATCAGTTTATAAATAATATTATGAGATTCATATTATAGGGTTAGTTCCAGTCCTTGATTCTGATTGGTCAACAGCTTATGTTTTATTCACAATAAAGCACGGCTAGCCACAGTTCTGTGTATCACTGCGCAACACCCTTAGCAACATAAACAATCAATATACTACCTGATTAAACCATGTTTAATCGTGTAATCATGTCTTTAACCAAAACTAAGCTCATGAGTAAGGAATGAGACCTAGACTTGACCTTTTGACATGTGAACTTGTAAGAGAAGAGGTAATCGTTCTTTTAACAGCCATTAGAACCATGAGTTCACCTGTCCTGAATGGCACCTGTCGCCTTTGATTACCTGACACGTTGCTACTTGTCCCCAGGGTTGCAGTCTGCTGTTTCACACCGCTGCAGAATGTAGCCAGGACAAAATAAATGCTAGGGTTTCATTGCAAGTCATTCACTGGAGTGACCTTATCACCTAACTGAGAGTGCAAACATCTCGGTCATCATCATAGTGAGAAGTGATAGCGTGTCTTCCTCAATGGCCCCTCATTCTGAGATGTGACACCTTATCTCCAGAGATGACAAAGAAACACACAAGATGAGTCGGACAGAGAAACTGACAGTAATTGATGAGCTCAGATAACAAGCAGAGATGGGAAGATCTGGGTTCTTTTGCATTTTACCATCTCTGGAAAAAAACAACACATTGTAGGTGTGAATCATATAACGTATACTCAGAGTGTATTTGGTAGCGAAAAGGTCAAGATGCTATAATCAGTCACTGTTTAGAGTGATCAAACTGGGGCCCAAAGTGGGTTCTGAGGGGTCAGTGAAAAAGTTCAAGGAAAAATTTTTGCAAAGACAGAAGTATCTTATTTTTAGAATTTATACTTATGTCAAGTAATATAAATATAAGTTATACATAACATAAGTTACTAAAAGCCTCAATGGTGAATTGCACTCAAAATTAATTTATTGTTTTATTAATGAAGTGAAAAATGAATAAAAAACAATGTGGTTAATAAAAAAAGTTATATGGATTCACACACCAAAATAAGCTAACTAGAACATATATGTAAGCTACTTTGTTAACTTAATAAATGAATAATTGACCAAATTTGTTATTATTACGGTTTCGTTCTGTTTTTTTTTTTTGTTTTTTTTAACAGGCTGGAAATTATAATGTTAATCACAATAATTTGATTGTATTAACACCCATTTCATATTTCTTTTGATACATATAATAGTATTCTCATGGTGGATATAAAATGAAAATGAAAGAAAATGAATCATATTCATTACCATGTAATAATAATTTACATGTATATATTCTAGTCTATAGATTAGAATTTCAGTAATTTTCGCCAGATTAAACAAACTTGTGAGCAGCTTGAGTAAGCCTTAGCTCTGGCTGCCGGTGGGCATGAGGCTCTTCTCAAATGCAGACCACTGCTCTTCTCTCATTAGGCTAAACCTTCCTAATGTATTCCCAGAACTATACCCATTAATCACAGAGAAAATAGATTTTGACAGTGTGATGTAAGCAATCAGCAGTGACGGTGATAACTTTGACCATAATTACATGACGCCTTCTGCATTCATCATGGTCAGCTATGGTTACTTAAACTCTCACACGATAAATTAAGGATGGTTTGGTGGGTGAGTGGGTGTTCCCATTAAAAGTACAGGTCTGTCAATTCAACTAACCCCTAAAATAATGTGGAAAAGTACTTCATCATGTCCTTTTAGAAAATATGATGAATACCTGACTTCAAATCAGTTTTGGTGCTTAATTGGTGCTTGCACATGCAGTGGTAATAGTTGCTTAGCATGCACCTCTAATTAAGGCTAGTGTTCAACAGGAACACTGTATTGTTGCTAGTGCTGTTGATTATACCTGTTTGTGACCTAATATTTTCAGATGATTATTTGTCTGAGGATCAGACGTCTGTGCACTTGACCTTTGGCCTGATTGGCAGCTCTCAAACACTTCCTCTAGATTAATGGCTGTGTAAATAATCTCAGGCTTTCACCTTTTGACCTCTGAGTGAGTGATCGGTTTGTCTGACTAACTGTCTCCCCTTTCTAATTTTTCTAACTCAGCTAGCATCATCTCTACTTGGGAATAAACAAGTAACCAGTGCTCTTCCATTAGAAAACATGTGGGGGGAAATTCCCTAAGAATAAACTATGCCAGTCTTCACACAACTGACAACATTTTCACCCACATGACAAAAGTGATTAACTTTACACAGTTATTGAACTGAATTGAATCAACACTAAACTGACTTAAGCTGAATAATGGCACAACTGTATTTTGATTTTGTTTCATATTTGGAGAAGTTTGCAATCTTTGATTCTGTTATTTTTCTGTTTATTACTATGAAGCTGCTTTGAAACAATCTGTATTTTATAAATCGCGGTCCCACTTTATATTAGGTGGCCTTAACTACTATGTACTTAAATCAAAAAATAAGTACAATGTACTTATTGTGTTCATATTGTATTGCAAAACACTTCTGCTGCTACTGAGGTGGGATATGGGTAAGGTTAGGGACAGGTTTGGTGGTATGGGTAGGTTTAGTTTAAGATGTAAGGAATGGGTCAACAGTGTAATTACAGATGTAATTACATGCAGGGATTTTTTTTTTTTTTTTTTAAGTAAGTACAATGTATGGCCACTTAATATAAAGTGGGGCTTTTATCGCTATATAGGTGACTTGACTTGACTAAAGGAAATTTGCTAAAATGTAATTTGCTAAAAATGTAATTTACTAAATGTAATTTGCATTTCCCAATTCCTGACTTGCAAGTTTTAAGCAGTTTCCTGTGCAACTTCAATTGTGCCAGGCAAATTTTCATAATTTTGTTCAAACTTTCATAATTTTGTAAAATTAGTAAAAGTCGCAATCTACTATATTACTGCCAGTGTTGAGGAGTAAAAAGTTACATGTAATGGGATTTTGTAATTTAATTACCAAATAAATGTAACTGAATTACTGAGAAAAAATGTCAAATTTTAAATTTAATTACACATTTTAAATTAAATTACAGTTACTTAAGAAAATGTTAAGGATTACAAAAGGGGTTACATCTGAATATTTTCTGTAATTTTCTGTTGAATAATATTAATTTGTTGCTTTGCCTGTTTTTGATGTGCACAATGCCTCCTGCCATTTAAAGGCCATTTAGTAAAGTGATGCTATTCTGAGGTTAACCCTGCCTACATAAAATGTTTGAAAATGGTAATCAAATGTAATCAGTCACATTACTTTAAAAGTAATCGAAATAGTTACACTACTAGAAATAAGTTCAATTTTCTCCAAAACAGATTTGCGGCAACAATTTTTTTCTTGCACTACAGAAAATCTTTCACTATACCTGGCTGAAAGTTTGAGCAAAACCCAGACAATTTTCAAAACTTTGTATTATTAGCACCTTTTGTGTCTTAAGTTGAATTGCTTTGTTGTATTCCTCATTTGTAAGTTGCTTTGGATAGAGGCATCTGCAAAATGCAAACATGTATGACATAAAAACACAATTGCCATTTTAACTTGCTTCTATGTGCTCATTTGTTGAGGACTCATACCTGATTACTCTGAATGGCAAATGCAGAGTTTATTGCCTAAAACAGATGGTTATGTGATGCAAACTTTAACATTGGTATTAGCCTGTTATTAGCTTCCAATTCATAAAGCGTGGTAAAAGTGTTTTGAGACCTTTCATGCAAAGAACTGGCAAAAATACATCTTTATTAATTGATCATCTGTTCCTGTAATCATAATTTGTGTGAAATGGAGTTTTTTTGTGTTTTACCGCCACTATCTGCAGCAAACTGTATCTGTTGTTATGATTTTGGAGTTTTGTAAAATTGTAGGCACGTTTTTCCAGTGAGGCCAGATTGAACATTTTCCATGAACACGAAAGTCATCCGTGTTTCAAACCAGGACTTAGTTGGCATTCCTTTTGAGAATGACAATACAAATAAAAGTTAACAGAAAAATAATGAAGTCTTTCAACCAAGAAGAGTTTCTCATTAAAAAGGGCAGCACAAAAGAACCCAAAAATATTACTCATAGGGGCTAATTAAATAATTCTACTTTCACATATCAGTCCCTTGCTTATTGTTATGCGGTTGCACGAGCCTCCTTTTGAAAAGTTCCTGAAATTATCATTAAAACAGCAAGACTCCACTGTTTTGTTCTTTTTATAGCGTAACTTTGTGATTTCCCCACTCCTGGAGGAATCTCGACGTGTCTCCAGAGAACCTCCGCTGCTCCACTTACCAGGAAACTCTTTCTAGAAAGAACCCCATGTAGCCAGTTATTATGCAAACTGTGGAAATAGCTGTGAGGCATCTTAGAGAGCGGGCAGGGAGGGACGCTTTCCCACACAAGGCGCTGGCTCTCGTGTAGCCCTGTAGGCAAAGATGTCCTAAAGAGGAATGGCTGAGGGTGGAGTCAGCATGAACGCCCCCTCTGAGACTTCTCTCAACATAGCAGAATGTCACCTTAGGAATGAAGGGGTGGGGGGATACTGTCCATAATGGTGCTCTACGCACCTCCAACAACCTCAATTTAAGTGTGTATGTAAGTAAAAGTGTTAAAAAAAGATCGTCGGCTGTCTTCCCCTGTCCATTTGATTGTTCATGATGTTCAAAAATGCATAATAACCACTGTCCTGTTGTATGCACACTCTTCTGGAACTTCCCACTGGAGAATTACAGCCTCCCTGGGAAATTTCCAAGTATCACCGAGCAGAACAAAAATATTCTTTTTTTTTTTCTTTTTTTTTTGTCTTACACTGTAAATGAATGGAATGGAATGGAAATAAATTAATAAATAAATAACTTTTAATATCCTTGTTTTGTTTTCTAGTATAAACATCTAAGTATTCATAAATCAAGATAATTGAAAGAATATCAAGATTTACTAAAAAACAAAGTCCCGGTTTCACAGACAGGGCTTAGATTAAGCCAGGATTAGGCCATAGAACAATTAGGAAATTTAAGTAACTTTTATGAATATGTCTTAGATAACGCTTAGAACGCTTAGAAAATGCTACTGATGTGCATCTTGAGACAAAACAACGGAACTGACATATTTTAAGATCTTTTTTTCAGACTTTCTGGAAAAAAGTATCAAAATGAAGTTAGTTTTTGCTTAAAACAACAACAACAACAAAATATCTGCTAATGAGATGAGAAAAATCCAACCTTAATTCAAAGGTAAACAAGTTTATTTTTCCTTGCCACACTGGAAAATATTGATTTATTTATTTAATTTTTTATTTATGAAAAAAAGACATATCTGTTTAATTTAGCACCTCAAGTAAATGTATTTTGTTTCAAAAATGTTTTAGAATTTATACTTTTTTTTTTTTTTTTTTTTTTGCTGAGTATAAAGTTGAAAAACAAATGAGAACATCATGAATACAGCGGTTAGATTAATAATAATAATGCTGGGCAATGCGGCTTGCCTGGCTAATATATAAAATTTTTTTCTTCCAAACTTCTACGGCTTAAAGAGCACAGGGCACTGCCTATAGGCCTGCAGCCAACATTCAAACAATACGTTAAACTCCAAGCTGTGACCATACGTAACATACTGAAAAATCTCCCTCCCCGTAGAGTCACATTTCACATTAGGAGGTCGCTACCTGTAATTACTCCATGATTTGCTGCCCCCATTGGGAACGCAGCCACTTTTCTATAGTTTTATGAGGATTTTGGTGTGTTTCTTGTGGTCACGTGTTGCAATTAAAACTGTCTCTGAGCTTTGGGTGGCAAAGACGCTGAGACAGACACAACCAGTGAACGTCTCGCTGCAGGCACCATGAAAAGCATGGGATGAGAAAGGCAGTTAATTACGTTTTGACAGGTAACTATTAAATGGGACTTTGTCCAGGCCTGGAGGTCTCTGTTGTAAATGAAAACATACACATATAATGCCCACTGAGACGAGATAGGGTGTAATTAGCTCCCAGTGATGCTGGGCTGATACCTGGGCTGGTCATGTATATGAGCGCACAATCAATCTCTTTTGTCTGTCTTCTGTCTTTATTAGTTGTTTAAGGTAACAGGTCATCCCCGCAAGACTTTTTCCACTCAGACTTTGATGTGGGATCTGTGCGTCGGCCGCCGAGGCGCCTGTGATGGAAGACTGTGCCAAATCGGACCTTATCTCTTCTCATCCTGTCATCCATTCAGCCAAACGTAATCACAGAAGCCTCCATGTGAACGCTTTGGATACAATAAAAGATTTTGGTCACATAAAAGGTATTATGCCTAAGGCCACAGACTTTCACAGGAGTATTTTATGTTAGATGTGTTGGCATCCCCCCCTCCGCTGTAATAGCATGGGGCCTCCAGTCTGTTTCGTTAAATTGCCTGCACATGCTATACATTCCGACAAACAATGTTCTTTTTATAGCAAATGGTAGGCAAATCTACCTCACTTTGCACCTAACTCTGTTTTTCTTCTTTGAGTGATACTACAGTGAAAGTACTATGAAAAACATGATACAGTCTTATAATATCATTATATATTCCAAAGCCTTGCACATTAAGTAAGAGCGTGCACAGTCATTTGTTATTTGAATGTGCAAGGTTTCAAGTGACATTCGTTTCCAGTTAACTTTTCAAAAACAGTCTGTTGTGCTACTTGATATTGCAAACTGGTATTTTGGTATCATATTATTTTATTACCATAATCATAAGCACACTGGTTTGTAGCACAGATAGTTTTATAGTTTTCTTATACTTTATTTATCTGTTGGCTAATGAATCAGAAGTCTCGCAAATTCAGGGTGTTGCAAAATAATGTGGATAGGTTACTGGATTGATATCAATATATATATATTTTTATGTAAGTCAAAGTGAAAAGTCAAAGACAGTATTTACACTTGTGCTACATCCACATGAATCCAGACAAAATTTAGAAACAACATTTTCATTTTAAAACGCTTTCTGTCCACACTAGCATTTTCAAGCTCTTTCCAAAAGGTACTCGTTCACACTGAAATGTCTGAAAATGCTTAAATCGCTTTACTGCACATGTGTAAAACATCATAAAAATTCACTGAGCTGATACCAAGAAACCAGATGTAATACAGTCCTTACATTTCTGGCACAATCATTTTATTAGTGAAAAATACCACCACTCACTGGTGCGTCCAGGTTGACCACAGTCTAAAATGCAATTGCTGTCATGTTTTGCCACAGGACATCAACTGCAATGGTCACTTTATTTTAAGGTCCAATTAACAAACCATTAACTATGACTTTTGCCTCAATAAACTCCTAATTTGCTGCTTATTAGTAGTTAGTAAGGTAGTTGTTATGTTTAGGTATTGGGTAGGATTAGGGATGTAGAATATGGTCTTGCAGAATATGTGCTTTATAAGTACTAATAAACACCCAATATGTTAATAATAGGGATGCTAATAAGCAACTAGTTAATAGTGAGAATTGGTCCTTATACTAAAGTGTTACTATTGCAATAAAATTTTCTGTCATCTTTGCAGAAATGTAATATGAAAATGGTACAAAGTAAGATTTATCTTTAACAATGCTATGAAAGTGGACGGCAGACACAATAATGCTGGTATAACATGGGTTGCCATCTTGATGTTTAGGGTTAAATAGATCGCATGACTGTATCACATAACTAAGCATGAATCCTAAGGTGTGTTTGACTTGAAGTGGCACTGCGCAGACTGTGGCTGCATCCGAAAACTGTAAAATGCTGCCTTCGGAGGACACATTTCAAGGTAGAAGGCCATCAAGGCACATTCAAATCCAGTGTTAGCTTCACTTTCTGCCTCCTGAGATACCTTCATCTGGTTGATTTTTGAAGGCAGCATAGAAGTATCCTTCGCTGCCTTTGATATCCCACAAATCTGTGCGTTCCATTCCGTGATGGTTGAGCAAAAAAATAAAGATGCCGTCTGAAAGTTGCATTTGGTGGTCAGTTTGTGTATAATTGTTTCTGACTAACATTTTGTGCCTTTGATGTTATTTCTAGTGAGAAATCAGTATTATAGTAATTAAATATTCGCTAAGTTATCTCAAAGCTCATTCTATGTTGTTGTAGCTCATTAAAACGCTGCCTCAGAAGCCTGTCCGAAATCAGTTTCATGAGGTGCCTTCATGCGCATACGCTGCCTGCAAAATCATTGCCAGATAAGGGAGTGAGGCAACAAGCCAGCTGCCTAGGCTTTCCATTTTGCTAATGCTGACAAATCTGTATTTTTATAACAGAAAAACTTTCAATGTAATCTTCATTTTATAATTGTGGCCTAATTACCATAAGACCCCACTTTATTGGTATTTAAATAGTATAGGCTTATGTTGGCTTATGTTGAACTTTATTTGCTAATTTATGTACATACACTACAAATCTGAAAACTACATTTTCAAATGTATTCACTCGGGAGAACATTTTTTAAAAAAAGCTGTTTTCGCTTGACAAAAGTGCATGTAGGTGGGTGTAGATTATAACTTATGGTTTTAACTGCTGCCATCAGTTTTTAAGTAGAAGTGAGAGTTGCAGGTTCGTTACACTTTCTCAATCACTTTGAATAGAATTTCTAATGAAAAAATCATACTAAACTAAAAAAAATTAAGTATAAAAGAAATAATTACTGTTAAAAATTACAAGGAATTATTGTGGTAAATATTGTGAAATTAGAGGATAACAGTGACTTTCCTCTGCTGGTGGATCTCATTTTAGAATTGCAGCAATAATGAAATTAACAATGAATTTGTCAATTAATCTTGATTTACTTGAGTTAAAATGACACTGACTTATTCTACAGAAGCATAAACCGCTGATTATTGTAATTTTTAGATAACACACGGGTATAACTCAAACTCAGTCAATATTTCCCAACTTAATCATGTCCACATATTTATTTGGTGAGTAGCCGTGTAGTAAGTATGATAATGTACAGTCAGCCCATCATTGTCGCAAAATAAACCTGCCAGGGTAAACCAGAGTTTATTTTGCGATAATGACCGGCTGACTGTACACTATGACTGTAACAGCCTTGTGACTCATAATAGGCCTGCCTTAAAAGGTTTCTTACAAGGTTTATCGCTAAAAATCAATCACTCATTCTGGAAATGAAGGGGATTTTTGCTCCATAAGTCGAGGAATGTTTTTTAAGAAAGTAAAACGTAACGAAAGTAATAGCTGAAATTCTTTATCGCATGTGATGTAATCTCAGCTTTGCCATACGAAACTGCAGGAGCAGATTTCTTCAGCGGCAGACGACCAACGCAGATGTTTATTCCAATTCACTGTGGGAGTTCAGAAGTTTCGTTCTCCAGCTCGCAAAGATGTCTGGAGAGGAATGCCGAGCTTCCAGCGCAAGGCCAGCCAAAGTCAGGAGGGCAGAAATAGTAAGAGGGATTAGAGAGAGAGGACAGCCCTGACTATTCACTCCTGGCACGAGCAAGACAGCCACCGGTACAAGTGAGGTTTTTTATGCATTCAATTTAAGTTTAATTACTTAAATCTCTGTGAGGGCACACAGGAAGAAAGCCCGGGCGTTTGTATGGAGCAGATTACCCCACTGCCCTGCCAAGCCGGCACATAGCTGCATCATAAGATAGAATTCAAATTCAAATGTGGGCTAAAGAAAATGCAGCTGTCACCCCTCTGGCCTGCGAAGCCCCTGCCGGATCAAAGATGAGCTGTCCTCCCTCTCTGCCTGTGTAAAAATGAGCTGTCCTCCCGTTGCCAGTGTCTCATCTCCCTGCTCGTCTCCCTGGGGCTCCTAATCCTTTGCTCCTGACGACACACTGACAGTCTGAATGAAGGCATTAACCCTGAAAAATAATTACCAATTAAAGCGAAGCACAAAAACACGAGCAGGTACGGCAAGTGTATAGGAGCGGGCCGTGTTGCGCTTTAATCCCTGTGTCTTTTGGTATAACCTGTTTCACGCCGTCGGCTCACGGACATACGTCTCAATACACGAAAACACCTACAAATGCACGTCTGACTCTGTCGTGCGGTCTGTGTCTCTCAGCTTGAAAGTGGGCCTAAAATGAATGTGGTTCAAGCTAGCGTGCACCCGCACCTGATGCGCTAATCCGTATCCAGGTAAAACGATCCTAAATCCACAGCCCCCTTCCTTTCCTTCTGATCGGCCCTGTGCATTGTTAAGCCTCCGCCGTTGGCCCGTGAAGGATCAGACGCTGAGATCCGTTCAGAAAGACCAGTCTGGCGGAGGACCAGTCGTTTGACAAGTTAATCTGGTCTAAACGAAGGGGGAAAAAAACATGCTGACATTCTGACTCACCGCAGGACTTTAACAGATAGTTCTCACAGAAGTCGCAAGTCTGTACACAGTGATATCTGATAGGGATGTGAGATCAGAGGTGTGGAATATCTTTTAGACAAACAGGAAATCTGGAACCCAGGAAATAATTGCAACACTCAAATAAGCAAGGGATGATCAAATAATGTAAATTGGCTGCTGTTCCGAAACCTAGTGAGCTGCCAACATTACGTAGCATTTTGAGGCCTCAGCATATCCCTTCAAGATATTGGTCGACAGTGAGAGAAATTAAAATGTAATTTTAAATAGAATTCTTTTGCATGTGAGCTATGTATTATTTCGCTTACAGAGTGCTGTGGTGATGATATTTTTGTAGGCCAACCCAGAATTTATCATCACTCTGGTTCCCTCAACAAAAACCCAATAGGATTTTTTTGCATTGGGTTTTGGATTATTGCAGGAAAAAAAAGCTCTGCGACCAACAAAATTTCTTATTCTTTTTTGCATTATGAACTTTTTTGGATTTTGAAGCCTAAACACAATCAACAGAAGTAAAAACCTAAACATCAATGACTGCAATGTCACCACCATTAAGCTTGTCTTTATTTAAGCTAAGTCTTTATTTTAAAAAATCACTGAAAGTTTGAGTTAGAAGAGAGTAGATGAGTTTACCTGTTCGGCGTGATGACATTTAATGTCCCTGACAACCTCTGTAGTCCTGTTTAGCCTCTTGTTAGTAACCTTTTTCAAGACAAGAAAAAAAAAAGCTTTTAAAAAATCACAAGCGTGTGTTTATTCCAAAGTATTTAGATTACGTTACTAAAATTAAGTAATCTAACGAAATACTTTACAAAATACTTTTTAAAACATGTATTTTGTAATCTGTAACGAAATACATTTTAAAAGTAACCTTCCCAGCCCTGGTTACTGATGGATTTTATATTGTAGAATAAAACGTGAAAATATCTTGAGCTTGTGTTAGCCACAGACCTTATTGCAGGCATGTAAGCAAAAACCCATTAAAAGAATAAAATAAATAAAAAAAACATTGACTTTAAGACTATGGAACCAGAAGTTCTAATATGCTAACTAAATCACAGGTTTTGACCTGAAAAATACATTGCTGTAACACTCTATTAGAATACCATATTGTTAGCTTAACAACATGCTAACATCAAATGAGTCTAGCCTTGTGCTTTGTGTAAGACATATTACGGTAACACACAACACATCCAGCCTGTCTGCATAAATACTGTACCCTGCATCACGCTGAAGATTAATGTATTTTTATCAGAATTTGCATTCAAAAGTAGCGCAAATATTAGGCAGTGTGACTTTATGTTTGCGTTATTTAAATGCAGTTGATACTCCTGACATTTTGCATTGTGTAAATGACATGGAAAAACAAACATATTCAAATTGTTAATAGGTTAAAGCAAGCAAAAAGCGCTCCCATTATAATGAATTGAGCTGTCATCACATCAATGAGTTATAAATATACTTTATTATTATGAAAATACCAGAGATGGCTTGAAGAACACAGATAAACCATACTGTATATTGTCACGTTGTGTGTTTATTCTTTTTTAGTTTAAATATGGAGCCCTTGGCCTCTGAACTTGAGTACCCATACTCTAATGAGAGTTAGTTAACACGTAGTTCCAAATTAATGAAGGGGAAGGGAAGTGGTGGGTGGCCAAGTATGGTGACTCGGAATTTGTGCTCTGCATTTAACCCATCCTAGTGCATGCACACAGTAGTGAACATACACCCGGAGCAGTGGGCAGCCAACGCTGCGGCACCCAGGGAGCATTTGGGGGTTTGGTGCCTTGCTCAAGGGTCTCACCTCAGTCGTGGTATTGAAGGTGGAGAGCGTGCTGGTTATTCACTCCCCCCACCTACAATCCCTTCTGGATCTGAGACTCGAACCCACAACCTTCGGGTTACAAGTCCAACTCTCTATCCATTAGGCCATGACTGCTGTTACTTATAGTTATTATTAAAGTTACTTATAGTTAGTAGAATATCTAAAGTGGAATGTTGAAATAAAGTGTAACCAAGATTACTTTTGCTACGTGGTCTCAAGTCACAAGATTCAGTTTCCAACAGAAATGAACACTAGAGGCAGTAAAACAGCGAGCACGTGTAATCGTTTTCGTACACAGTTATGATTACAGCTCCATATGTTTCGCTTTCCAGACATAACAAGCTTGCTCGGGAGCTCAGCCGCACAGAACTGGACTTAGGATACGTAATCCTTGGGTACTAATCCCGTGAAAAACATGACTCACGATGAAAGAGCTGAAAGATGAGAGATCGAAAAACAAGCTAAAATGGCATGCTTGCAACTGTGTTTTTACATCACATTCGCTTTTGTTCATACTATCAGGTAGGTTTAGGTGTAGTGCAGATGTTTCGCTATTTTAAAACGTCACAGAGCATTAGACTTATAGCGCCACAGACATTTCAAGTCGGAACTGCGGTGACGCCTATAAAACCAACGTCACATAAAACGTACCATAGGTACGTTCATCTGTTCCGGGGGAAAAAAATAACATTTTTAGCGCCACCCAGTAGACATTCCACATCGAATATGTCGCGAAACATACATGCCAGTATGTATTTCACGTCTTGCGAAAAAGTTCCCGAATGTACGTTTTTGTCATGAGACCAGGTTGTACTTTTATGACATACAGAGTTGCTGCCTGAGTGTTCTAAATGGATCACTTACAAGGTTCCATTTTAGTTAGCTATAGAAAGTAGACAGCAAGATAGCTCAGTGGTTTTTGGAATCTCAAGTCCTTCCAAACAATCCGTCCCAACATGCATAGCAGGCAGTTGGCAGGTCAACAAACACTGTAAATCAAGTACGCTCTGTGAACATTCCTGCATTCTTAATGTCAAGGCTCTGTCACAATAATACAGTATACCTGAAGCAGCTTCCCATGGACTTGATTATCATTTGACACGTCACTCTTCTGGTATTTGACTGATGTTGGCCGCTGTGATTAACTGAAGTCGATTCTTGCCTTGTGGTTTTGGGTGTTGTGGTCAGTTTATGCATGCAAAGAAACGGGTGGAGTATTTATTGGAAATAACAAAGAAAGTATCTTTTATCTCAGAGATGGTGAAAACATCAATTAAATCAGCTGCTAAATAAGGGTGTGATATATTCTTTCCCAATCTATATACTTTATTCTATTAGTGAGTCAAACCAGAAAGGTTTATTTTGATCAAATTTCAGCTTACAGAAGGTGTGGTGACTGTTACTGTTCAGCCCAAACCTGTGTGGCCACATTTGTCTTGTTACCCTGATGCATCATAGCATC
>JAFVLL020040218.1:0-15864 GCA_021397915.2 Tor tambroides | reverse complement strand
CTGAATCTTTTGATGATGTTATGCACTGTAGATGATGAGATTTGCAAAGCCTTTGCAATTTGATGTTGAGGAACATTGTTTTTAAAGTATTCCACAATCTTTTTACGCACTCTTTCACAGATTGGAGAGCCTCTGCCCATCTTTACTTCTGAGAGACTCTGCCTCTCTAAGACATCCCTTTTATAGCTAATCATGTTACAGACCTGATGTCAATTAACTTAATTAGTTGCTAGATGTTCTCCCAGCTGAATCTTTTCAAAATTTTTTGCTTTTTCAGCCCTTTGTTGCCCCTGTGCGAACTTTTTTGAGACCTGTAGCAGGAATCAAATTTGAAATGAGCTCATTTAGTGGATAAAAGTGTAAAATTTCTCCTTTTAAACATTTTTATGTTCTCTATGGTCTATTGTGAATAAAATATTGGCCCATGTGATTTGAAAGTCTTTTATTTTTCATTTTATTCAAATTTAAAAAATGTCCCAACATTTCCGGAATTTGGGTTGTAGACAGGTGTAGTGACTTTAAGGTGTTTTAATTGTGGCGATTTCAGTACATGAGTATAACAGAGGAGCCAGGTTTGAACTGAAATATTGGCTTTTTGCTCACCCAGTTACTTTTTTGTGATGCATAGTCATTATTTCACCTATACTGCAGAATAAGAGTTAGTTATAATACTTCAATTTTTTACACTGAGGTGGAAATGGAATCCACAAAAAGGGATGCATTAGCATAAATCTGTATTATTTTTACCCAATTGTGTAGTGGTTTGCAACTATGCTTTCTTCCTTTTAAAACCAGTATAAAACATCAGTCATTTATTATGGTCCATACAAGTGGCTGGGCAATGAAAAACAGCTTTTGCCAATAGCAAAGAGGCTCTGCTCAGTCCCTGTGTGTTTAGTTAAGATAATATTACTGCGTTTACAAAATTTCCCTTAATATGTGAGAGGTTAGTTATTGCAGAGGGTCATGGAAAACATCTTTGAAGTTGTTCCTCCAATCAATTTGTGTGATGGACTTTCTATTTTGTAAAAACAAAAACAAAGCATACTTCATTTGTTGCACCATTATCGTAACCTAAGGTGATGGGTCAGTTCTACATTTTATGAGGTAATTTAGCACAGATGATGAGTACGGTGTTTTTCACTGTCTGATCGTTCCTTTGAGCTCGCTGACACATGTTTAAGTTATTAGAAATATGTAAATGTTTACTATATTTGCTATGGGATGTTCTCTTGTGTTTATCATTTGGGTACATGCTATCCATCTGACACAGAGAAAGCATTGTGTGTCTCAACAAGTACACAATCAGGACAAGGGTACTTGTGTTCCGAACACTCAATGGCAGCTTAAAAAGAGCTGCGATTCTTTAAATGGAGAGGTTTCTTTGGATTCTTTTCCTCTTGATAAACTTATATATTTGCACTTGCAGACACGCATTAATTCCATTCATGCATTGTTTGCATGCATTATTGGGTCCCTAATACAACATTTTCTCAGAGGTAGAGTACCTGAGAACTATACTTGAGTAAAAATACAGATTAACAGTACTTAAGTATTTTACTTGTGCTGAATGTAAGCTCATAGATCCACTAGTCCTCAACACCTAAGAGAAATACCAATGAAAAACAAGAAACAGGTGATTTGTGAGGAGAACAATTATATGTTCATTTACTTAAATCAAAATAAAGCGGGACACCGCAAAACTACAATAAATCAAGGCTGACACAGCAGCCTCTTGAACATCTACAAACAATGAAGTCTCAGTTAAGCTCAAGTACTCAAAAAGGGTTAAAGTAAACCAATAGCTTTCAGAAAGGTCATAGCCATGTCTTCATCTCATATGAGTCAAAATCTGCTAAGGGGAACAACATTTTCTGTTATATTTCTGTTATATTTTCACAAAAATGGCAAATACAGACTCTGGATGGAAACTTCTTAAATTCTCAGGAGACAGAATATGTGACATCATGGTGATTACCACAAAATAATTTTAACTTGTTCCTTCTTTTCTCTGCAAAAGCAAAAAAACTGGGTTATACTGAAGCATTATGGTGAATGGTGAATACAATGGTAAAAAGCGAATGGGGTCCTTCGTTCACTTCCATGGAACTTCCAGTCCATAAGCTTTAAAATGCTCACTGTTTCAATAGTACAGTCACAAAATGTAAATGTGTGTATTAACATGATTTAAATGGGTGGTTGACTGGTTTTTTTCTAGGCTTGATTGTGTTTATGGGATGCAATCTAACATGTGTTAATGCTTCGTTTTAAAAAAAAAAATGCATTATTTTTCACATAATTTACCTTTATTCCACACCGCTCTGTCCCTTCTCTGATAAACACACTGATCATTTCCTGCTTTTATGAAGCCCCTCCCTCAGAAATACACGATTGGTTAGGTGCCCCAGTGTGTTGTGATTGGCTAAACCGCCTCTAGTGCGCGTCTAAACGTCCCGCCCCTCAGCTCAGCGGCATGTGCTCCGGTTGTATTGTAAACAATGGCGTCGTCTATATTTCTTATCAATCTGAGCCCGATTGAGATGCAGAGGATATTAGTGAAGAGGATCACGCAGAACCTGTGCAAGTACGGCTCTTAATGGTATGTTTCTTTGTTGTTGTCTCATACTTTTAGATACGCTGCTAAAAGGTGAGTCATTTGAATCATTCACTCGACTGTTTTGTTCAAAAACAGATTAATCCAGTCAAGTCACCTTTATTTTTATAGTTCTTTATACAATAGACATTGTTTCAAAGCAGCTTCATAATATTAAACAGGCAAGTAACACAATCAATGATGCAAATTTGAAAAATGATGCAAATCCAAAATTCTGTTATAAAGCAGCTGTAGCAAGATAATGGTTGGTTGGTTCAGTTTAATAACTGTAACGTTCATTCATTATGAAACAAGTTCAATTCAGCTATAAGCAGCTCTACTGAAGACAATGTTAATGTGTCATTATCAGTGTTCAATGATGATTCGTTTCAGTTCAGTAACACTCAATGCTGCAAAATTCATAAATTATGAATGAATTCGGTTCAACTATAAAGCAGCTCTACACAAGAAAATAGTGTCATTATTCAGGTCAGTTCAGTTCAAGTTTTCCTCTCATCAAATTGATGATATTACTGAATATTAAGTGTCTTTTACATACCAACTAAGCAAGCCAAAGGTCCATCTGGTGACAATTCAGGAACAAAACAAACAACTATCTTTATGAGTGAGTCACTGAATCATTCACTCAAACAATTTGTTCAAAACACTGATTCATTCGGGCACGAAGTGTCACCTCTGTGTTTTGATAGGAGACTCAAAGATTGATTGTGCTTTTGACTTTTAGAACTACAGTGGGGGAAAAAATTATTTGATCCCCTGCTGATTTTGTACGTTTGCCCACTGACAAAGAAATGATCAGTCTATAATTTTAATGGTAGGTTTATTTGAACAGTGAGAGAATGAATAACAAAAAAATCCAGAAAATGCATTTCAAAAAAGTTATAAATTGATTTGCATTTTAATGAGTGAAATAAGTATTTGACCCCTTCGCAAAACATGACTTAGTACTTGGTGGCAAAACCCTTGTTGGCAATCACAGAGGTCAGACGTTTCTTGTAGTTGGCCACCAGGTTTGCACACATCTCAGGAGGGATTTTGTCCCACTCCTCTTTGCAGATCCTCTCCAAGTCATTAAGGTTTTGAGGCTGATGTTTGGCAACTCGAACCTTCAGCTCCCTCCACAGATTTTCTATGGGATGAAGGTCTGGAGACTGGCTAGGCCACTCCAGGACCTTAATGTGCTTCTTCTTGAGCCACTCCTTTGTTGCCTTGGCCGTGTGTTTTGGGTCATTGTCATGCTGGAATACCCATCCACGACCCATTTTCAATGCCCTAGTTGGCTTCAATGCCCTGGCCCTGATGGTACATGGCACCATCCATCATTCCTTTGATGCGGTGCAGTTGTGCTGTCCCCTTAGCAGAAAAACACCCCCAAAGCATAATGTTTCCACCTCCATGTTTGACGGTGGGAATAGTGTTCTTGGGGTCATAGGCAGCATTCCTCCTCCTCCAAACACAGCGAGTTGAGATGATGCCAAAGAGCTGGATCATTGGCAAACTTCAGATGGGCCTGTACATCTGCTTTCCTGAGCAGGGGGACCTTGAGGGCGCTGCATGATTTCAGTCCTTCATGGCGTAGTGTGTTACCAATTGTTTTCTTGGTGACTATGGTCCCAGATGCCTTGAGATCATTGACATGATCCTCCCGTGTAGCTCTGGGCTGATTCCTCACCGTTCTCATGATCACTGAAACTCCACGAGGATCTTGCATGGAGCCCCAGTCCGAGGAAGATTGACTGTTATTTTGTGTTTCTTCCATTTGCGAATAATCGCACCAACTGTTGTCACCTTCTCACCAGCTGCTTGGCGATGGTCTTGTAGCCTATTCCAGCCTTGTGTAGGTCTACAGTCTTGTCCCTGACATCCTTGGACAGCTCTTTGGTCTTTGCCATGGTGGAGAGTTTGGAATCTGATTGATTTCTTCTGTGGACAGGTGTCTTTTATACAGGTAACAAGCTGAGATTAGGAGCCGTCCCTTTAAGAGAATGCTCCTATAATCTCAGCCCCTTAACCTGTATAAAAGACACCTGGAAGCCAGAAATCTCGCTGATTGATAGGGGATCAAATACTTATTTGACTCATTAAATGCAAATCAATTTATAACTTTTTTGAAATGGGTTTTTCTGGATTTTTTTGCTGTTATTCTGTCTCTCACTGTTCAACTAAACCTACCATTAAAATTATAGACTGATCATTTCTTTGCAAACGTACAAAATTAGCAGGGGATCAAAAATTTTTTCCCCACTGTATTTTCATTGGTGGCACAAATATACAAACTATTGTGTCTAAAATGTCTGAGTTAATAAATATTAACTGGAACTGTTGCATTTATATTTATGGATTTGGCAGATGCTTTTTTCACTCTATGCTGGTCAGTGCAAATTCACGTGACCAACCTGAACAAGAGCAAAATCTGCTTAGGGAACTGTTTCACCCTAACAAAAAACTCTTGATCCAATGGAACTGTGAATGTGACTGCACCTTTACATTGCATTCTAGTTATCAGTTCATGCATTCTGTAGGAGTCAAACCCATGACCTTGGCATTGCTAGTGTCATGCTCTACTACAATTTTGAGCTTCAGAAATGCACACATCCACAGTCACGCAGTTGGTCTGAATATCGAAACCGCGTTCTTGCTCGTGTTTTGTGGTTGACCCGTCAGAATCGGGATTTTAAGAGAGCTGTGTAATTAGAGTACAGTAACACTAACATGTTACACAATGAAGCATCCTGGGAAACTATTTAGGCCATTGTGACAACCTTCAGCAACGTTTGACTCCTGTGCTGCTCTGTTCCTACAAATAGCTGCATTGGAAATTACCTTTCCTGTTCAGTGGGACAATTCACTCGGGCTTCCTCAACATCTGGGCAGAAAAAGTTAGAACGGGGCCGATCTAGTTTGCCACTGTAATGAATCTCCTCCACCATGGGGTGAGAAAATTTGAAGTGCAATTAAACTCAACAGATGCAGCAGGACTTTTTGAGGAATGGGGATTTCATTGTTGTGGCTTGAGCTTTGGAAGGCCAACTCGAGAGCGACCAGCAGCTGTGTTTCGGGAGAGGCTGGGGGTGACAGCGTTGATTTTCTCTCCCTCCCATCCCCACTCGGTAATTACTCTGGTGATTTATAATGTCCAGAAGACAAATGCAATGTCAGCTGAGAGACGTCCCCCAACCGATGCCCTAAAACATACAATTTCACACTAATACCGACCCTCTCCAAGGGCAGTGGGATTTAATTGCCGTATATCCGAGGCCAAAAGTACATGTGTCACTTGTTTCCTCACACAGTGCAAGTTTTCAACATTGGACAACTTCTTTCGACACTTTGAGAGCTGATGGGGATGAAATCGGAGACCGTAATTCATCTGCACAGTAATCTACACATAATTCTTGGAATAACACAAGAGCTGCTAACATAGCTGGATCTTCAAAATTGTCCTTATGACCCCTTGTACATTTGGGTGTACAACAGGGAAGGGTAAAATAATAAACTAATACAACAATTATACATTTTCAGTGGGTTATATTAATCAAATAATATCTGATGTCACACTAAACCAGTTTAGTCTAGGAAAAAAAAAAATCAAAGAAATACTTATTTACTTATCCTCATTTACCCTCAGTTGTTCCAGACCCATTTGACTTTCTTTCTTATAGGTGTAATTTTTGATTAATTATCTGGACACTCTTTCCAAACAATGAACATGAAAGGGAAATGGGTTTGTAGCTCCAATATGACAAAACAGCACCATTAAAGTATATACCACATGATTTGTGTGCTATACGATAGCTTTTTGAGACAATCAAATTTAGGTAGCTCATGCCACAGCCTCAAAACCAAATATGATAAAGAAGCAAGCAAGAACAAATGGTGTTTTGGATCTGAGATGTTTAGATGGGATGATTTTCAGTGAATAAAGTAAATTTAATTTTGTTTATCATATAAAACTATTGTGTGACTTCATAATATATGAAATGATGTACATGGGCCACCTTTAGGGTGCTTTCTTTCATTCTGGAACTTGACAGCCCCAGACTCCATTCACTTTCATTGGAAAGAATATTTCAAAAAATTCACCTTTCATTTTATACAGAAACATAAAGGCGAATAAATAATGATTTTTATTTTTCAATAAAATACCTGCTTAATGAACAATCACCCAACACAGTAAAACCACACCCCCTACTGGCCTTAATCCTACACGGCTCAAAATTGTAAAGGTGAACACATGGGTTTGGATGTTTGGCAGGCCTGCTAGGAGCTTGCTGACAGCTCGACACAGTCCCTCAATTCCCATTGTGGCTTTCAAATGAGAGCAGGATCAGGTCTTTCATCAGATGGGGAGGAACTACAGCAAAACATCTTAATAGGCATGAGTGGACGCTGGGTTCAGGACAGAGTCGGGCAGTAACACTGCCAAGACCAGCGCTGGAAATATGAGCTTGCACCTGGGCTATTACGGAGAACATTTTGCTATCACACGGCAATGAGAATCCAGAGTCTGTGGATGGGACATTACCAACAACGTGTTGTGCATACCCTTACCGACCATATTTACAACAGAATCATAACTTGAGTTGGAATATCTGCAGCTGCACAATTGTAAAACAGTGCCTCAAGAATTTGGATCCAGTGCCTACTGCAAAGAGCTTTACTGCAACAAGCAGCGAATGTCAAAAGACACGTAACCTAAGCTCTCTTTTAGCATCCGACCAGCATCTGACTGTACAGCACATTCTCAGAGCAGAGGTGCTGAAAGACAGAAACAAGCTGGAGCAGTCGACCTTTGTCCCAAACGGGACATGACACCTTCCAGAGGCTCTTCTATTACCAAAAGCTCTTCTCTGGAAGTTCATGCCACGAGGAAGCTGAGATTTTAAATGCGGTTCCGGGTCGACAAGCTTTTAGGCCCAAATGGTTTCAATCATGTAACACTGTAAGAACTGCATGGTACTGAACATGAACAATTCTTGGAGGGTATCGCCTAGTTAATGTCCAGATGGAATCATAAAAATGCTGGTGAAGACCTCCTGTCAAAATGCCATTGCTAAAAGGAGTCCAGGAGTATGTCGTTATGTAGCAAGTTACCACAACAAACCGTAACCTCTTGCAGTAATTCAGAGGTTTTACAATACCAGAAATGATGCAACAAATCCTGGCTTTTCTTAAAAAGTTACATTTATTGTAGAAACGCTGCTGTGAGTCCCATTAGAATATTGCAAGAAATAAATGAGAAGCATTTCACAAATCCAGCTGTATAAAAAGGATATTAGCTAGACTCGCTTTACTCTGGTTTTACAAGCCATTGCTCAATGTCACTGATAAATCCCTGACGACCGTATATCGACCTGAGAAACATCTCCGCTCACAATATTTCTGCAATTATCTCGTGTTTCCTGTCAGTTCTTTGCAATTCGGCGATGCCCGCGAATCCTGAGTCAATCGGTCAAACGATTCACGATTCAGTCAGAATCATTCTAATAGTTCCCACTAGGGCTGAACGATATATCGTTATCGTATCTATATCTAGATATGAACTTTCAAGATATTACTATCGAAAAAAGCAACGATATAGACGATATAGATTTCCCCTCTCCGCGCTCGCCCCGCCCTGCATACAACTCTGGCAGTCACACAACGAACATCAGTTTTACGAGTGCCCTTGAATGCACCGCTAAAGACAGCGTTACACAACTACAGAGACAGCTGAAATAAAAAGAAAGAAAATGAGTGCGGGAGATAATGCTATTGGTAGTGCAGAATCTGACTTGGTGCCAAAACATAAATCATCTTCCATTATTTGGAGGTATTTTGATTCTCAGAAAGACGATGTAAACTAGAGGATGTTGTGCAGGTCAGTGCTTAATACCAAAAATTGCGACTAAGCAAGGTAGCACAACAAACATGTTTCACCACCTGAAACAACACCATCGCGTGCTGCATGAAGAGTGCATGACAATGAGAGAAACACCGGGGACTTCTCAGTCATCCCAAAATAAGCCAAAGCAAAGTTTGATTGCTGACGTTGCTCAGTAGCGTTACGCCGTACGAGCCGACGTCCACTGGTGACACAAAGAAATTACAGACGCCATAACATACCACATTGCAAAAGACATGGTACCTGTACACAGTCTCAAAAGAAGGCTTTTAAAAATGGTCCGGACGCTGACAAGCTGCTATAAAATACCATCCCGAACACATTTTAATCAAGTGGCCATTCCGAAACTTTATAATGAGTGTAAAATGAGTGTTGAACCCGAGCTCCGTGAAATCGAAAAATTTCCGTGAAATTTTTTTGTATTATGATGTTTTTATTTTTCTGAGAAATGCTTGGTTTTCACCGAACCCGTAGTCATATCGTATCGTATCGATATCGAGATATCTGGCATGAAAATCGAGATATGAAATTTTGTCCATATCGTTCAGCCCTAGTTCCCACCCACTGACTGAGGCGTTGGGCGCTGTATAAAACAGTAATGGGATAAAATAAATCACAAATAACAAAAAGGAAGGTGGATTAAGTGGATATTTCTCAAAAATCAATTAAAACCACACCTGCAAATGCAGTCCTGTCGTTTGTCAATGATACAGTTCAACACCGGCTTGTGCAGCCAATACTGCAGGTGAAGACAGTTTTTCCAACAGTATCAAAACAGTAACAGTATACAAAAGCATGTAAATATGATCATGTTTTTGGATATATAAATAGTATAACCACCAAAGCTCAATAAATGTGTGAAGTGTGAACAAACTGAAAGTAATTTCTAACCTTTTATCAGTACTAGCCTAGGCCTCAGTTCACTGCAATAAGTAAACAAACGAGGTATATAGGTTGGTTTGGGGCATGTTCCCCCTTAAACTAACAAAAATAAAAAATAATTTAGAGAGTTCTGAACTGGTGTTTGAGGTGGGGGTTTTTTACTATTAGAAAAAAAAAACACAGTTGTGAAATTGGACTTTAGACTCTATTGGACTTTAGACTTAAATACTATAAATTACTTAAACCATTCTTTTAAGTCATATAGACCTTCCTGGTCAATAAAAAAAGCAGCTGACACAGTAAAAATGTTTTTATGAGCAGTAATTATTTCCTTCAAGACTATAAAAGCAACAAACACACAAGTCCACACATGCATTTAAAGTTTTACAGTTTTTTAATTGCAGACAACAGACATTAGGCAGATAGCTATTCATCATTTTTACATTTTGCCTTCTATTTATTTAATCAGATATGCAGTTTTTTGAAGTAACTAATTAAGAGCCTCACAGGAGTAGGTAATTACAGCATATTCAGACGTTGTGCTTAATTTCCTAGTGACCTCTTTAGAGTGGATGTGCAGTCTATCAGCTGAAGCGTGCAGTAGCCCTGGTCTGGCCTCGTCCCTCCATCTCTGCAAAACACGTTCACACTGTCACACATCTGGTTCTATGATATTAAACAACCCTCTAAAAATCCTTAAATAATTGTATTTATTTGTAATATTATAATAGTATTAATTCTCACCGGTCTTTGGTTTTTTGAAGTCTTGTTAAAGCTGTCAGATAGATCCGGGTTGCTGGATCCTCTCACAGAGATCATAATGTCAGCATAAGGGACTTCATGATCACTCGGGCTTTCTGGGATTAAATAAAAAAAAATGAAATGTTATGTGGATCAATTAGCTCGGTAGAATGGTACTGCCAGTCAGATGATTGTATTCAGATACACTGTTGCTCAAAAGTTTGGGGTTGGTTTTTTCATGTTTATGAAAGAAGTCTTTAATTCTCATGAAGGCTGCATTTTTTTAGTTAAAATATAGTAAAACAATAATATTGTGAAATATTACAATTTAAAATCTTTTGTATTTTAATAAAATGTAACTTATTTATGTGATTTCAAAGCTTGTTTTTTTTAGCACTGTTACTCCAGTCTTTAGTGTCACATAATCCTTCAGAAATCATTCTAATATGCTGATTTGCTGCTCAAGAAACATTTTTTAATATTATCAATGTTGAAAACATTTGTGCTACTTAATATTTTTGTACAAACCGTGATACATATATTTTTTTAGGAAAAGAGCAGCATTTATTTGAAATAGAAATGTTTTGTAAAATTCTAAATGTATGTACTGTTACTTTTGATTAATTTAATAGATCTTTTTTGAATGAAAGTATTCATTTATTTTATATTTATTTATTTTTAATTTCACTGACCTCAGAATTTTGAATTGTAGTGTACCTCGGTTTCAACAAAAATATTAAGCAGCAAAAAAGAGTTTTTAATATTGATAATAATAAGAAATGTTTCTTAAGCAGCAAATCATCAGATTAAAATGATTTCTGAAGGGTCATGTGGCACTGAAGACTGGAGTAATGAATTGCCATCACAGGAATAAATTACATTTTAAAGTATATTAAAATAGCAGAAGTTAATGAAAGAGTTAATGTAACAATATTTAGGTTTTAAAAGTTAATGTAATAATATTTAACAATATTACAGCTTTTACTGTATTTTTAATCAAATAAATGCAGCCTTGGTGAGCATAAGAGACATCTTTCAAAAACATAAAAAATGTTCATTATTCCAAACTTTTGACAATTAGTGTATATACATATATTATTGTATTTTTATATTTATAATGTCAATTGACAAAGACCTTGAGTGGTTGGCCTTATCACCACAGAACTTCTGGATGTAACCCTACAAGAGACCAGACACTGCTAATGAAAGTGATTTGATATTTTTGCTGTTTCAGCATGTTTAATTTTATACATAAAGTTGTGCATTACCTTTCATGCACTCTGTTAGCAGAATCCATGATCTTACATCCTTTTCTGTAGCACAGATACACCAGATGGGCCGTCAGGATAACTACTGCAGACACTGCAAAAGCTGCAAAGATCTTGGCCCAGGCGAATCCATCTGTATGGAAAAATGCTGACTTGATGGACTGTGTTGTATGTGAATCTGAAAATGAGTTGATGTATTTTTGGAAGTGTAAAAGCACTCACCCGATGTGATGACCTCTAGTTCCACAGTGATAGCCTGGTCAGTGCAGGTCCCTTTGGTGTGGCACCTGTATCGTCCACTATCCTCTGCTTTGATTTCACTCCACTGTACTATGGTGTCAGTTATTTCGGTCAAGGGGAAGGTACTGTTTTCTCTGACCCACTGCACCTCACAGTGTTTGTTATCAAGGGCAACACAGTGAAGTCTGAGTGAGGTTCCTGCCATCACTTCGATGGTAGATAATGATGTAAGCACTTCATTCGACTCTGACGTCTGACCTCTATACAACTTCACTCTCAGAGATGGATCTAGACCAGTAAAACAACATTCAAAACAATATTACAAACCAATGATGGCCTTAGAAATACAGTAGTACAGTAAGTAGAACTATCCTTACAGATCCTTAACCTTCATACTTACCAGCTAGTCCTTTAGGAGATGTTACTTGTTTTTCAAATTCATCTGTTTAAAGCATGATTGCAGAAATGGTAAGAAAAGTCCAGAGATTAATTAAAGGAATAGTTTACACAAAAAGGAAAATTTGCTGAAAATTTACTCATTCTCAGGCCATCCAAGACCTAGATTGTTTCTTCATTGGAACAGATTTGGAGAAATTTAGCATTACATCTAATGCTAAATTTCTCGTCTGAAGTGAATGGGTGCCGTCAGAATGAGAGTTCAAACAGCTGATGAAAGAATCACAATAATCCACAAGTAATCCACTAAATCCAACTCCAGTCAATCAACTAACATCTTGTGAAAAGCTGCATGTTTTTAAGAAAAAAATCCATCAAGGCATTTTAGTTTCACACTATTACTTCTAGCCAAAATTCAACACTATTTGACCTGTGCATATTTCTCTCCTGATTCAGCCAAGATGACTTTTTCACTGGAGAAAGCAATATTATGGATAGAGGACACTTATTTTAGGAATGGTTTGAAAGTAAAAATTTGTTTATTACAAACAAGCAGCTGTTCACTTCACAAGACACTAATTGATGGACTGGAGTTGTGTGGATTGTTGTGATGTTTTAATCAGCTGTTTTAACTCTCATTCTGACGGCACCCATTCACTGCAGAGGATCTATTGGTTAGCAAGTGATGTAATGCTAAATTTCTCAAAATCTGTTCTTGACAAAGAAACTCATCTACATCTTGGAATGCCTAAGGGTGACTAAATTTTCAGCAAATATTAATCTTCTGGGTGAACTATTCTTTTTTTTTTACATTATAGGTTATTCATTGTTAGCAATAAACTTAAACACCTCTTACCATGAACTTGCAGTGTTACCAGAAGCTCTGTTTTACGAGGAAGGCCTGGACGGTCACTCTCTTCAGAAAAGCAAACATAGTTATAATGCGTTTGCTCCATAATTAGATGAGGTATGTACAAGCTCTCAGTGCATATATCTCTTAATTTTGATCTTTTTTCTTCCCAGTGGCACTTGCTACATGCTGGAGTTTTTTCCCATGTCCAGTAACCACGAGTGAAGCCACTGGAACAGTTGTAGGTACAGTTTAAAGTAAAAGGCTGTTGGAGTCTTGCATTCTGAATCTCGCGCTGGATTCCAGCACTCACAGCATCTGTAAAGAGTCATGAAGTTAACAGCAACTAGAAACTGCACTTATATATTAATTTAAATAATAAGTATTTACGGAAGCATCTAATATTTTAGATGTAATTTATTCCATAATTCATGATGAATGAAAATGATAATATAGCATCTCCATGACATTACCTTGGAATTGTAAAAGTAGCATCACAGGAATCAGAAACATGTTTTGGCATTCATTCAAGATACGTTTTCTTATATCTGCATAAATGATGAATGGTATATGGCATGAGAAAAAAAAGCAAAGAGAAGCTCCTCCCCAGGAGGTGGTCTCCGGAAAATGTAGTTAACTGAGTTGTTAACTGGGACTTTTGCAGCTTGATTTGCATGGCACTGTGGTATTCTTTGATCATTTAACTAAAAAATGTACATTATTTATGTAATCATTATTATAAATAAAATAATGCAGGGTGTGTCTTAAGGAAGTTACAATGCATTTGAATGTCAAACAAATAGCACAGTCTAACTCACAAGTTATTTACAGATTGTTGTTTTTATCTAACTAACATTTTCCACCTATCTAAATGATTTAAATGGAAATTGCATGAGTGATATTAAGGGAAGTTCATATGCTGACTCTTGATAACATCCATGTTAATGAATCAAAGTGACTTTCTCAGCAGTTTGATTAATTTATCAGCCCATTGCTGCAGTAAGCTGGATGCTTGGAATTCATGCTTTGCAGTGGAAACTTGGGGTTAGTACGGTTGGCACAGCTGCGGAGGTTTGAAGCTTCATCTGAATGTAAAGGAACAGGAAACATCCTGCCTTCGCATTACCACAAAAACAGTGTCACTCCATCATAAGCTATTTTAACAAGTACTGTCTTTGTTTTACATGTGTGTTCTTTTTTAATGTTTTTTGGTGTTCTAACGCTTTCTTTGTCTTCAAGTGTAACAGTAAACATCTTTCTTTGTTTATTTATTCTCAGAATATCAATGTGAATACAAATGTAAGTGCATGTAGGTGTAACATATTTATTCCTCTAACATTAAGAAATCGAAAGGTAAATAAGATCCTGTACAGTCCATGGTTTAAAAAACAGACTGATATTCTAGAAGTTTACAGTTCTGCCCAGTAAGTGTATCACTGGCTTCTGACTGGAATTTAGTTACATGGCTTGAATTTCACTTTCAATTATTGAGGTGTCCCTATTCACTGATAGACTTAAAGGGGCTATAGAGCGACTGAGGACAGAAGTCCGCTGCGATGAAACGGGGAGCTTAAAAACGCTCACCATGAACCGGTATTTTCTTTTATTTTTCTTCTGCGAAACATGGACTAGCTTTAGACAGAGATGGAATGTCTTTGTATCAGGTAGGAACTATTAGCATGAAATGGAATTCACTATATACAGCGTGTTGAATAAATGAAATGTGGTTACTGATTGAATATTGGTCGATGTTACAGTGTGCTTATTGATAACTGATTAAGGTAGTAATTTTTTTTTAATGTGTTGATGCAGGAGGTGACACGAGGCCTGAGGGTTCAAAGTGTATAATCTACTGTAATCAGACTCAAATATCATGCCCAGAGGGAACCTACTTTTCATCAGGGATTTGTCTTGAGTGTCCCGCAGGGCAGTTGTAAGTGTGATTTTAGGGTTAGATTTTGTGTAATTGTATTAATATCCAAAAAAACAATAATATTTTCTTTTCCTTTCCTTGCATTTCAGCTGTCCTGGTAATGTGTCTGCACCCAGAAAATGCCCCACTGGCATGTTTAACCCTCATACTGGAAAAAGCAGTATCCAGGACTGCCAGGTAACCTAGTAAATAAATAAAGCATTATTTATTTATATTATTTAATGTTGATTTGAATTTCAGTTTTTACTAATACATTAAGATCAAAAATTCCATCTGTTAATATTATTTAATGTACCTGAACTAATTTTAACAGTATTGTAAGAAACGTTCATTGCTCATTGTTAGTTAATGTCAATTAATGCATTAATGGAAACTTATTGTAAAGTGAACCTTATTGTATTTGTAATTGTCTTTTAAAGTCCTGTGGCCCAGGTTTGGTTAGCGCAGAAGACCGTGTGGAATGCAAGCTTTGTCCCATTGGTTTCTCTTGTGACAGTGCATCAGGCAACCTTACAGCGTGTCTTTCAGGACAGTATTCTCCAGAGGGACTCACCCAGTGCCTGTCGTGCCCCTTTGGCTTCGTTTGCTTAGAGGGTTTTCAAATGAAGGTGGGCACAAACTAAAGTGCTGTAAAATGTACTCAACCTAAGCATAAACTTTGGTGTAAACCATTTTTATTTGTTCGTTTTACCATTTTAGTGTGGCCCAGGAGAAGAACCAAACTTCAACCAGACGGAGTGTGTTGAGTGTGCTGAAGGCTACTATTCCACTCTGTGCAGTGCTCAATGTCAGCTATGTCCTGCAGGTAAACATGGACTCCC
The DNA here is from genome assembly GCA_021397915.2 of Tor tambroides. Taxonomy (NCBI): domain Eukaryota; kingdom Metazoa; phylum Chordata; class Actinopteri; order Cypriniformes; family Cyprinidae; genus Tor; species Tor tambroides. The sequence goes on along the minus strand of JAFVLL020040218.1, from coordinate 235 downwards.
GTGTTTAATTCACATGCATTTGATGTCTTTCTTGCACCAGCTAAAACCAAAATAAACACAAGCATCAATGTCACAACGGGCATACACGCTTACAGATACAAAATTCTTTGTAAATCCCTATAATTTCTTCTTTAAGGAAGCCACTGTCCGTACAAAAAGATGTCCGCACCTCTTCCTTGTCCCGTGGGCCATTATTCAGACATACCGGGCCAGACTGAGTGTAAAAAATGCAATG